>JAJAGP010005695.1:0-29971 GCA_025084515.1 Ancistrus triradiatus | reverse complement strand
CCAGGAGAACAGCCTGGCCATAAAGACACTGCTGATCTATAATTAGTCACAACAAGTCTGTCACATTAGCAAGAGCTGATTTGTTTGTATCGGATGGTGTGAATGAGTTTTTTATTTGTTCAGAGGATCTGCATCCTGTTCCTCTCCCAGTCCCTCCGCATCACGCCTGCTGCGTCTCTCCTCCTTTTACTGCTGGGCTCATGTGATAAATCATCACTTCTCCCCATAGTTACAGAGCAGAAAATTACTCATTTTAAAGTAGCCAAGTTCCGCAGTCCTTCGAGCCCACCACGCATCTACCACTGCAGAGAAACACTTCACCGTGTGTGTGACAGTGAGCCAGGCTGCCACTGCAGCACTCTCATTAGCATTTCACCACAGGCAGGAGATGTGCAGTGTGAGATTACGGATGCTGATGCGACAATACACGCACCATGGCGGGTGAAAATCCCTCACCATATCATATCTGTGTGAGGAGAATGGATTGTGTGACGTGAATAGCTCAGCACAGAGACTTGTGCACACAGGTCAGATCAGGTAAAGTTCAAAATGACTGAAGAGGTAGCATGCTGCACAGGCAAAGCAGGATCGGAACTGTGGTAGCCTAGCGGGTAAGGTACTGGACTATGGACCAGAAGGTCCAGGGTTCAAATCCCACCTCTGCTAGAGCTGCCACTGTTGGGTCCTTGAGCAAGACCCTTAACCCACAATTGCTTGGGTTGTAAGACTGAATTGTAAGTCGCTCTGGATAAGGGCGTCTGTTAAATGCTGTAAATGTAAATGTAGCAGTAGTAGTAGGTTCTCGACCACCTCGGAACTCGTCGAATTCGGTTCTCAACGCATTTCGACTGGAAAAATTTGTCTCGGCCCTCCTCGGTTGCTCGGTACTCAGCTCTCACCCAGAAAAACACTTGATGTGTCGTATTGTGTTTTCTTAAAAAGGTTGGTTCATAAGAGCAAACAGAAAGCAAAACAGGAACTGAATGCTCCAGAACACAGAGCAAGTGTTTTGCACTTTCAATCCATTACTCACTATATTACATGAGATGTCAACACTTTACTATAAAATAAGCTTTGTATTAATGATTTTGGCCAACTGTAGGTTAATGTAACTGTTTTAAACATTAACCTACTTATCATTACTTATCACGAGGCTGAATCTCCATCTACAGGCACCACAATGCAACTGCAGTCATTTAAGGCTGACCCGGAAAATGCAAATAATGCAAACTTCAGTATCTTCACTTCACTATGATACACTAAACACACTAAACTCGTCGACTTATGATGGATTTGGAACATCTCCCCACCATAAATCAGGGAGCACCTGTACAATACAACTCCTATAATGACTTATGGAGTGTGGATTTTCTGGGGGTCTGGAACGGATTCATTCAATTTACATTATTCCTTAGGGGAAAAATGTGCTTGCAACTTTTTCGGTTCTCGACAAGCCTTGTGGGACGAATTAACAACAAGAACCGAGGTACCACTGTACTAAGTTTACAGTGATCTTACTTTCAGTTTCTTCTCCCAAGCCAGTATAATTAAAGAAAGAAAAAAGACTAAACATTCCCATGTCATGCTCTCCTTATCCAGTCCCTATGAGGAAATGGTGCATTTCCGGGATAGGACTCAAGACGGAACCTGGGCTCAAGTAACACTATCACAAAACTGACAATTAGCGGAAAATTAGGCCCACTTTCACTGCCCTCCCCGAGGAGAGCAATGCTACACAACCATGAGGAGGCACCCCAAACTTAGGCTACCACAAGGGAGCAAGGCTGCACCGTTTGAATCCAACAGATAAACGTCATCTCGCCAGAGGTGGCTTAGTGGTTTGAGCACTGACTCCCAATGCTGTGCCTCAGAGGCTCATATCCCGCCTCTGGCAAGGTGGATAGCAATCATGTTATTTTCTGTTATAACAAGATGCTCTGATGAAATAAAGACAACTCAAGGGACTACAACTCAAAAACCTACGCATTATTTTTCTCAAAGGTACACCTGGTCAAATGACATTCTGATCATGCATTTATTTAAGTCAAACTTTGTATTGAAGAAACTTTCAGCTTTCCAGATGACCCACTACTCCTATTTGTAAGGTAAGCATTTTTTATTTTATTTATTTATTAAGTATTAAGTGTGTTCCGTGCAGAGGTTGTGTAAACTTCATTTCCCTTACAAAATCAATAATATAATTTAATCATAGAGTGCCAAAACTGTAAGCAAACCTCTCTGGCAGAAATAATTCATCGAAATGCCAAGAAAAACCTAAACAATAAATGTACAAGTCAATAACTAAATAAACTGTATTAAGAATAACATGAACCATTCATTTGCAACCAAGATTTCACACAAAGCAGACGTGATAATACAGGACTTGAGTATCCAGGCCAAGCGTGACAATGCCCTTTAGTCACACAACAAATCCAAGAGCCGCCGACTTTCTCAGGAAGATTTCATTTGGCTAACACTTCAAACACCAAGAAAAGACTGTTGTATTTCCACTGTAAACAAAGCAAGACTTTGAGAAAGCGACGGAGACAGAGACGTCTTTCCCACAACAAAACATTCAGAAAATGAGCTTTCCAAGCACAACACAAAATAAAATACTTTAAATTATTCTATTGCTACCCTACATTCTCCTCCAACTCAGTCATGTAATCTAACGTCAACAAAATGATACAAACATTCCATCGAGGTGCAATTTCTGTGAGAGCATCAGAGCACTCCAGCATAACCAACACTTTAGCCCCTGAAATGTACTCTTGCTGTTGCTGAAAAAGTCTGTACTTCTAATTTGTCTTAATGAATTATTGTATATACTTACATATATAGAGTGGTATCTCAGTTCTCAATGTTAATTCGTTACAGAAGGGTTGTCGAGAGCTAAAAAAGATGAGTACCGAGCAATTTTTCCCATAAGGAATGATGTAAATTGAATGAATCCGTTCCAGACTAACAGAAAATACACACTGTATTATATGCATTAATGGAGTTGTATTGTACAGGTGCTGATTTACAGCCGGGATATGCTCAGACAAATCCATCATAGGTTAAATGTGTCATGATCTGAGGAGTTTAACGAGTGTTTGGTAGAGCATCTATGCTGAGAGTCTGTACTGTAAAAGCACTTACTCTATTGGTGAACTCACGGCACTAGCATAGCGGCTAATGCTAACTGCAGCCTGTCTGTGTCTTCCGGAGTATTAAGTTCCTGTTTTGCTTTTGGTGGGCTGTTAATACATCCCTTTTTAGGACCCATGGAGATTTATTTGCAAACACAATGAAAACAGCGAAGACCTTCACTGAGAAATAGCGGACATTCACTTTACATTGTACCAACTATTGTGAATCTGAACCCCTGAATCACTGGGTACTGAATCGTGAATCGAGTTTAGAATGAAACGAGTCACGCGGCTCGACTCATAAGTTTAAGTAGTTCGCCGAGTACCAAGCAAACAACGAGAACCGAGACAAATTCTGGTCAAAATGCGTCAAGAACCAAATTCGACGAGCTCCGTGTCGAGAACTGAGGCACCACTGTATATTATATAGACAAAAGTTCGTGGACACCCCTTCTAGTCATTGTGCTCTGCTATTTCAGCAACACTCACTTGTAACACATTCATAATATAAAACATACATTTCTGGACTTTCCAAAGACAAAAAGTGTCAGTAGAATGAGCTGTCCTGATAGCCCAGTGACTCTCAAAAAGACACATTTATAGGTTTCTGCTTCCAAGAAGTCGGTTCATCAACTTCCCGCCCTGCAGTCCTTAGTCCATAGAGAATTGGTTTGCAAACTTTAATTGAAGATTTAACTGGCTTGCACAGAACATTGACCTCAACTCCATCAGACCAGCTTGTCTGGCACCAACAACCATGCCACCTTCAAAGTCACTCATCACATTTCTCCCCCATTCTGATGCCTGCTTTGAACTTCATCAGGCTGTCTTGACCATGCCTACATACCTAACTGCATTGAGACGTTAGCATTAATGAGCAGTCGAACGGATGTACCTAATAAAGTGGCTGGTGAGTGTATATACAGTGTGTGCCACATGTCCAGCAGCATAGGGAGAAAAGGCAAAATAAACCTTCACAGAACTTGCTTAGTATGCCCTGCACCGTTCTCAATATACAAATTTACCCTGTCTCCAAAAATGTATGGCTCCTGTTGGCGTAAACTTAGCAATACATCCGCTAACACAATTGTTGTATTCATGAGCAGCCTCTCTCAGCGACTACCTATTAGCAGAATTTATTTGAATCATTCTTTCCTGTCTCTACGATGCTGGACTATAATCCATCCTGCAGAGCGAGTTTAACTTCTGAACAGCACAGCAGCCGGAAAATGACAAGTAGCTGTGCCTTTAACAGCTTTTCAGCACTTCCCAAATTCCGAGGGCGTGTTGGTAATGATCTGATGTTTTGCAGTCTTCCTTTGTAGCAGTGTGTGTGATGCCCTCCTGTGGCCTATTAAGAGATGAGAGAATTCTCAGTAGGTGAGAACTCCGCTAGCTCTCACATTAGTGCACCTGACTAACAGTTTTTGTAATTACACAAAGAGCCATGAGAATGCAGATAACTGAGAAGTTGAGAGTGTTTACAGAAGAATGAGCCGAGTGCTCCTCGAGGAGGTAAACATAATCAGGAATGCTGCGGAGGTTGATGCTAGTGGTTTCCGCTGATGTGGAGAGGGACAGGCAGAGAAAGGCTGAAAATAAGCAGTGATGAAGAGAGGCCTACTGAATGGAGGCACATCGGGAACAAAGAATATGGGAAATGATGGCAATCAGTGCAAGTTGATGAGCAGAAGCTCAGAGGATGACAGACTGACGGCGCTTACAAATGGATTAAATGGATAAAACTTCAAAAGGAGGCATGGAAGAACCAGAAGTGGATGGGCTTGAGGTTGAAGAGACAAATACAAGAAATAGATGTTATTTGATGCCTTAATGACAGCTCTGGCAACCTTCTTGGCTGGGAAAGTGGCAGACAAAAGAAACAGAAAGGTTAGAAATGTCAGGAATTAGAGAATGGCTTTCTGAATAGAAACAGTAAGTCATGTGCACAAAAATGTACTATCCACTGAATAACTACTCCACAACAAATGCCCTTTCGTCGTTACCCATCAGTCACTGATTATGTAAGTACCCCTGAAATGAAAGATAATATGCAGCATGTGGAATGTAAACCTAAGCATATAGTTCTAGGGATTAATGTGGGAGGAACTACCACCAGTGGAGTTCTCCTGTCTCGCTTAGATGACTCAAAATTGCATTGGACCTCCTCTGTCACATACAGGCTCAGTAAAGCCTAGACTTCACTGTTGGTCCATTTGCCTGTGGTTTTACAGCTACCGATACAGTCCAGTCTAACCTCGATATCTGAGCCAACCTCATCTCTCGCCACCTGTGAAGGCAGCACGGATTTCCTTCCATGCATTTTTACCTCAAAAAGGTGCCAACCCTCGCCAAGCTTAAAATGTGACAAATGTCCAGCCAGTGATGAAATTTCACCCCGATAAGCCACCATGTTTCAGACTGTCAGTAGGTGGCACTTCAATCCCACTTTAAACTTGCAACGCCGGATTATGTACAGCCCCTGTCTGTTATCAGAGATGTTACTGTATATAAGGAGGAGACTGGTCACTGGTTGAAATATGAATGGGACTCCAGTACAGAAGCCTCACCCCGTCATTAGAAAGAACCAAACGGCATTTTAGTAAGTGTGTCAAAGAGGGAGGTGGAAAGTCTTGGCCCCTTTGTAGTGGCGGCATGCGCAGTAGCCAGAATAACCTTAACAAATCGTATGTTTCTGTTTTATTTGAACCCAACAACGCCAGCAAGTTATATCATTTTGGTCAGATTACACCAGCGATTCTAAATAAACAGATAGGAGTCTGGACTTGTATGGCTGAAAATACCTGCCCGGTGGCGTTACCAAGATGGAGACGGAGTGAAAAGACTTGTAATGACTTTGCTGTTCTTCATCACAGACTGGACACAGAAACATCGTCAAACCCAGACCATTTCTCAAATTTGCATAAATGAATACAAACTGTACCTTTTTTTGTACCCTGGTTAAGTCGTCAAACTTGCTCTCTCCAAAAATAGCCATGAAACAGACGTGGGCAAGATAATGAGTTCAGACTGTATATTTAAAAATGGTGGTTGCCCTCAAAACATTGGCATCTGCACCAGTACATCTGGACCAATCACCACATACTTAGGTCACTCAGGGTTCCTATGCACTGCAAGATAATCCTACTTTTTAGTAACTTTTTTCAGGACGTAAAGAGAAACCAGTACAGCACAGGCACGTGATTCAGAGCAGTATCTTGCTTGTTTAACGTAATATCTGCAGTATGTAGAGGATACAGCATCCAGCCCTGGTCCTGACTAACATTAAAGGCATAGAATTTTAGCAAATGGTGCCTTATCTCTCCTCCTATTCCCATTTACATTTACAGCATTTAGCAGACACCCTTATCCAGAGCGACTTACAGTTGATTACAGTCTTACAATCCAAGCAATTGTTGGTTAAGGGTCTTGCTCAAGGAGCCAACAGTGGCAGCTTGGCAGAGGTGGGATTTGAACCCTGGACCTTCTGGTTCATAGTCCAGTACCTTACCCACTAGGCCACCACAGTCCCCATATTCCCCTTGCTCCCCTTGCTCATGTTGACTATGTGAATGAAATCTAATCGGAGTTCAAGAAAGTATACTAATACAATTACTCCGCCTTCAGCATACATGGACTTATATTGCTCAACTACCCAACTAAGTAAAAGCCCTGAATTCCTGAGTGAAAACAAATGGTGCATGTTAGACAAGCTAATATCAAAACCAAAAGACTAACTATACCCACACAGCCACACTAACAACTACTAAAATGAAATAAAAAACTATATTGCTGTCAGAACATATCTCTATAAATCCTACACTGCCTCACTGCTCATGTCTGAGCACCAGTTTTAGCCAACGATGGACAATGTGACATTTTATACTGCTTTTATACCAAGCCAAGACTGGAAATGAAAGGGCAGACCATCAGCTAATGCTAGTCAGCTAAACTGTAACTTCAGGCAAAAGTTAGAAACTGGCTGATGTAAGCATTCATCCATATGCAGGTGACACAATCTGATTCAGAGAGTCAGAAGGCAATGAAGTAAAGTGTATTAAGCTAGATAGCTAGCTACTTACATTAACATACAGCGCATTCTCTGGCTTGTGCACCTGCAACCTTAATGAAGACGGGACCAGCGATGGGAGCTAGGGAAGCAGCAGAGACGAGAAATGGTACGGTCCACATCAGGGGTGTCTGAAATAGTATTTAAAAAACTCTTCCAGGCACGAATATGGGAAATACACTGTAATATTGACATATTTGCGGACGTTAAACATCTAGAATCTGAAGAACAACTACAAGGCAAGTGCTGCCTTTTCAGCTTTCATCTCATTTGTATTTGAAACCATTGCTCAATGCAGAACAGGCTCCTCAGGAAATGCTTCTTGTCCTGTGGCCTTCCCAGCAGGTTATTAGTTCTGTCTTATAACGCATTGAATAATGACTATTTTCTTCCCACTACTCCAGGCAAAGAGGTATCAAATCACCAGTTAGAATTAGCTAGAACCTCAACTCCACGCTAGCCTCTCTCCTCACATCTATGGGTCTCCCTCACAATCTCTTCATCAAATTTCTGATGCCTGTATTTGTCTTTCTACTCACCCTCCCTCCCTCTCTCACCTCTCTCTCTGGCTCTTTCCACTGTGCCTTTCTCTGACGCTCTCGCTTTCACTGCCTCTGTCTCTCAGTAGGTGCTTTCACACCAGACAAACATTTTCATAGATAAAATGGTTAGACAAAGTGCCCTCATGTTTTCACTCCACAGGAACTGGGGACGATTGTAGCTCTTAGAACACTGTGTATAGGGATTTTGTAGCTTCTACTGCAGAGTAGACACTTTTCTCAGTGCATAGGGACCCTGAGGGATGTAAGTATGTGTTGATTGGTCCTTACAATCAACACGTTTTTATCAATTATTCCACAGAACTGGTGCAAAAGAGCCTCAATCTTTCACTGTGTCCATCTTTTGTTTCTTTCTCGCATTACATCTCTGTATCACTGTCTCCATCACTGTATTAGTCTGTATTAGGCCAAAAAAAGGTCACCACCAGGATTTAACTAAGAAAATAGGTAAGAGCCTCCCATCGGATAATTACTGCATTAGTGATTATGTTTCAGCTAGTAACACGTTATTTAATCATAACTGATGCAGTGAGTACCTTCTCGTTTGCTAAACAACCATGTCGAAAGATGCATCCTGTGGTCGTGGAAAAGATGTTCATCTGTTTCAGAAGGGTCAGATTTTTGGCATGCATCAAGCAGAGAAAACATCTAAGGAGATTGCTGGAATTACTAAAATCGTGTTAAGAACTGTCCAACAGAGTATTAAAAAGTGGAAGGACAGTGGGGAAACATCTTCGTAGAAGGAATGTGGTTGGAAAAAAATCTTGAATGATCGGGATCGGCGATCAACATTTGGTGAAATCAAAACGTAGAAAAACAACAGTAGAACTCAGGGATAGGTTTAATAGTAAAAGTAAGAGCATTTCCACAAGCACAATGCGAAGAGAACTCAAGGGATTTGGACTCAACAGCTGTGCCGCCTTAAGAAAACCACTTGTCAGTGAGGCTAACTGGCAAAAATGGCTTCAATTTGCTAGGGAGCATAAAGATTGGACTCTGAAGCAATGGAAGAAGGTCACGTGATCTGATGAGTCCAGATTTACCCTGTTCCAGAGAGATGGGTGTATCAGGGTAAGAAGAGAGGCGGCTGAAGTGATGCACCCATCATGCCTAGTGCCTACCGTACCAGCCTGTGGGGGCAGTGCTATGATCAGGGGTTGCTGCAGTTGGTCAGGTCTGGGTTCAGTAACGTTATGTGCCCACAGAATGAGGTCAGCTGACTGCCTGAATATACTAAACCACCAGGTTACTCCATCAATGGATTTTTTCTTCCCTGATGGTGCAGACATATTCCAAGATGACAATACCAGGATTCATCGGGCTCAAATTGTGAAAGAGTGGTTCAGGGAGCATGAGGCATCATTTTCACACATGGATTAGCCACCACAGAGTCCAGACCTGAACCCCATTGAGAATCTTTGGGATGTGCTGGAGAAGACTTTGTGCACATCCCAAATCTCCCATCATCAATAAAAAATTATGGGGTGAAAATTAATGCAACTCTGGACATAAATAAAAGTTGTGAAATTGCAGAAGCTTGTGGAAATGTCACAGCAAATGTGTGCCATAATCAAAGCTAAAGGGAGCCCAACGAAATATTAGTGTGTTTCACTCTTTCTGTCTCGCTATCTTTCTCTCACAAACACAGCACAAAACAACAGCTCCCAGACAAGGTGCATTAATGAATTTAGCAATTCAGAAGCAATCCAGACTATACAGCATAGCTAGCTTAAAGTGTCCATGAGTTATTGCAGTAACTGCTAGTATGTCGGTATGTGTCGTGGTGACATTTAACATCAAACACGCAGCTAAATATGGCTCAAGAACACAAGGCTGAAATCACAACGGACACTACAAGATGCACACAAGGGTAAAATCATTACATTTAAATAAATAAATACAAAGAGACAGTATCAAATACTAAATTTTAAAAAGTATGCATGGATACAAGACCAACAAATCTTAGAGCTGAATTCAGAAGACAGCAAACTGTAACCATCTTAAAACACCATAATTATTGGATTTTAAGGATTGCCAGAGGAAGGAAAAGACGGTGCATGAAAGGTGCAGTGTGATAACAACAGGGTTTCTGACTGCCCAAAGGCAAACAGCATGCTTTACTACAAAGGAACAGATAACAGATACATTTACACTGAGGTATGTCAGTAAAGACAAACAAGAGAATGAAAGAAATGAGTATTTATCATAGTCTACACTAATAAAAAGGCATCTCAAGTGCTGACAGATAGCTAATATGTGAGGAAAGGTCCTGAGGTGGTGAAATGGAGCATCCAACCTGAGCCTAATTTGAAACAGTTAGGGTTATAATATGCATTGAAATGGATCCGCTAAAGTGGGAATTCAGATTAATGCCTTACCGTGCTATTGTGCAGTGTTGTGTTACAGGAGAACAGACATATTTTGTAGAAAGTCTCTTTCAGTAAAAGTTGAAATATTTGTCATGTTTCAGCCAAAACTCAATTCGCGATTCAGTAAACAGTGACTCAGTGATTTAGATTCACAACAGTGACCAAACTCCAGTGGTTTTATTGTGTTTTTCTTTATTGTTACAGCTACAGAACTGTATTCTTAGTGCAAATAAGTCCCCATGGGTCCTAAAAAGGTTAGTAATGACAGCTAACCAAAAGGAAAACTTTTTGGGGGTCTGAAATAGATTACCGTATTTTTCGGACCATAAGGTGCACTTAAAATCCTTTAACTTTCTCAAAAATCGACAGTGCGCCTTTAAATGCGGTGCGTCTAATGTATGAATTAATTCTGGTTGAGCCTTCTGACCTAGAACCGATTGTAGATGGTACACGGCGCTCATAAATATGTCAAAATGTTTTAGCACGGTCTTTGGTAGGTGACGAAGCTCACGGCCACCGTAGTGCGCACCATCACAGAGTAATACGGTATGTGCTTCAGCATTAGTGTACGTGCATTCATTCATTATTTTCTAAGCGGATTTCAAACACAACGCTATCGGTCACGCAGTACAACATGGACATAGAGCAGCTGCGAGAGAATTCAACATTAACGAATCAATGGTACGGAAGTGGAGGAAGCAAGAAGACGCCCTGCGCCAGGTAAAGACCAAACTGAGCTTCTGACGGAACTTAAGAGTTTTGTTTCATTTCATGCGCCTTATAACCCGGTGCGCTTTATGTATGAAAATATACCCGTTAGCAGCCGATCGTTGATATTGCGTCTTATAATCCGGTGCGCTTTATGGTCCGAAAAATACGGTAATTCAATTTATATTATTCCTTAGGGGAAAATATTGCTCTGTACTCTTCGTTTTCGATACTCGACAAACCTTCTGGAACGAATCAATGGCAAGAACTGAGGTAGCAGTGTAATAATAATAATAATAATAATGACAACAGCATTAATTATTATTATTAGTTTTTGTTCTGGAAGTACTGGTAGTAGATACTAGTATTATCAATGTGCAACACTTCTAGATTATTAATAATAAAAAATAACACCACCATATTGATGGTACACACTGGGCTAGAGCCTAAGATTTTACTCCCATTAACATTTGAAAGAAAAGACAGAAAAACTGAGTGGATTTGTATGCATAGTATTATTTCCAATGTGATAACAGAATCTCATTGAAAAGCCCATATAAAATTATTCAGGGTTCAGGTGCAAATCCGGCCTTATCAACACTTCAGTAAGCCCACCGAACTTAAATGCAAACACAGTATAAAGCATGGCATGTGTAATTCTCTTTTTTCTTCTTCAGTGCTTCTCCATCCAACTAAATGAAAAAAGATAATGAGGTGCAATCTGAATAATTTAATGACCGTCAGCGCTCTGCTATTTTTGCTTGATCAATGACTGCCAAAGCCTCGATTTAGCAGTCATTATTTTTATGTGGTCCATCTTTGGCAGGGGTGGAAATAAACACAAAAACTCACAGCTGGTTGAGTTTCAGGTTTTTGTTGGTATACATTTGATACAGCTTCTGGTTAAAAAAGAAAAACATTACTATTTAAAAGTGGCCATTAAATATAGTTATAAATATATTAGAAGACAAATTAAACAGGTAAGTTATAGATCATGGTTATAGAGAAATAAATGAGTTGCATCCTAAATTAGCTTTAGAGCAATTCTGGTGTAGAAAACGTTTAGGAGAGAATATCCAGGAAGCTAACTGTTTGTACCTGAAGCTAGAACATTTCAAACGTAACCACACAAAGCCACACTCCAACCACAAACACTTATTAACTCAAGTAGAACACCTTCAGAGACCCCATTTATACTGTCTGTGAATCATTTTGCATCTGGATTGCCCCACATACAGTACTGTGCAAAAGTCTTAGGCCACCTGTAGATTTGTTGTTTTAATAATGGCATAATGATCATATATAATATATTGTCAGTGACTGGACAAGACAATTTCAAACTTGTCACTCCATAATACTCTTTTCCACTGACATTCATTCCAGTGTTTGTGAGCCTATTAGTATATCTTAGCCTTTTTACCCTGCTCCCCTTACGGAAGAGTGGTTTCTTGGCTGCTACCCTTCCAAAAAGACCATTCCTGATCAAGCTTCTGCTGACTGTTGGAGGGTCAACTTGGCTGTGTGAAAAAACTGATGCTCTTACTGCTGAAGTGTACGAGGGGATCACGTTAAACATTTGCCATTATAGCCTATAGTGGCCTTTTTTCAGTTTTTTCAATACTGCTGACAAATTTTCTGTACTTTCTGGCTGCATTCTAATAAAGAGACTGAGAAATAAGTATATAATCATTATACCATATAGTCAATGGGATATCTAAACTAATGGTTGCCTAATGCCTTTGCATAGTACTGTACACTCCAAACTTCATACTTACAGATGTGTTTGGGCTGCAATTTTTGGCTGTCCACAAACTTTTGGTCATACAGTCTATCTATGGTTCCAATGTAAAATGCTGTCTGTCAAATAACAGACAGGAAAAGGTTGCTAGATATTTGCAGAGCAGTTCTAAGTTACCATACAGCTGCTGTCATGAGAAGCCCCCATACACTTTCGTCAAAAAATAAAAACGTATCGCATGATGATAAACGTGTTCTTTCACTCTATTGTCTATTTAATTGTGTTGCAAAATACAAGCTGTACAACAGTGTTTTTGTTGTTCTGATGATACGAACATGGAGGGGAGTGAACATAACACAGAACAGGGTAATTCTGAACAGGATAGACCAGCAAGCACAAAACGAGGAGCACGTACCTAAAAGAGGAGCTACTGGACATGGTTTGAGTATGAAAAGTGTGGCATAGATCAAAAACACATACTTAGCAAGCTATGCCACAGATCAGTTCCCATGACTGGACTCAACTAACCTCTTTTACCACCACTGCAAATATCACATGGTATAGATGCACCGGTAACCGGAATCGGCCAATTTTAGCATGATCAGCTCGGGTTCAGATCAGTCTCATATAGCCGATCCTGTGCTGGTCACATTTAACTTGTGCAGCATGCGGCAATTGGACGAACACAGCCACACATGAACAGCACAGCACTTTTAATAACTTTAATTCAGAATTCAGTTCATATGTGTAGCCTAAAGAGCTTCAAACACTCAACAGTTTGTTTTTGAGACCGCTGTTAGAGCATGATGAGGGAGTGTTACATTTCTGCTGTGTTTTGAGTGCTACTTAGTCAACTAAATAGTCTCTCTCTCTTTCTTTTGGACACAGCCATATCTTCAGTGTGGAGCTCTTCAGAGTGTACCGTTTACAATAAAGGCAGGGCGAAAATAAGCCGTGGAGGAACAACTTAGAAAATGTTCGGAACAATGAATTTAATATTTAAAAAAGCATCACCCTGTGGAATATGTGGAGTTTGACAAAGCTAAGAAAGGCAAAGAGGTTAAAGCTAAAGCTAGTGATTGCACATAGCCACGCACATCTTTCTTTAGCAATGAAAGTCTCCATTCTAATGAAATTTGAACAAAAATGTTTCTGTATGCTGTGATTTATAATTCTTAGACAATTAAAATCTGAAACGGTCGGTCATATGTTAAATGGAATTTGGAAACGGCCAAGAAAATTGCACCATGTGCATTTTTCTTTATTTACTTTATTAGTAATGTAAATAAAGAAACAGAGTACTTTATTTCCCTTTGGGGATAAATAAAGTACTCTATCTGTCTATCTATCAAACCTTTAAATGCTTAACAATTTTCACAAAATTTCTAAATAAAAGGAGAAATATAATTAAATATGAGAAAGTAGCTTTTATTTGTTGAGTGCATAACATTTAACATGTAATAACAAATGGGTCTTTCATGTGGTCAGTTTACTTAAAAAATATATTAAATGAAATAACAGTAAATGCTCCTTATTGTAATATACATCATTATTGGGGTAAGAAATGACCTAGATCGTGATATTAAATTTTTATCATATCGCACAGCCCTACTGGAAAGGTTGTGAGTTTTAATCATGGCTCTGCAAAGCTGCCATGGTCAGGCCCATGAGCAAGAACCTTAACTGTCCAACTGCTCAGCTCCATCGTACAGCTTTCAGAATAAGGGCGCCTGATAAATGCTGTCCATAGATGCAGTCCAACGTAATGGTCAAGCACATGTGCAAAAAAACACCCAGTATCAATAACTGATTCCTATTCACTTGAAATTCTCATGCTCATTAACTTCTGAATTCAAATCTCTACTCGGCCAACGGCCACCAAATAATCACAAAATTCTTTGAGCGATGAGCAAAATAACTATGTTCAGTACACTAAGAGTGATGGGAGGAAACTATAGCTGTGGAAGGAGATAACTCCATGAGCAACCCTCAGCATTACTGTCACTCATAAGTAGCTAAGATCAGGGAGAGGCAGAATAAACCCTGCGAATAGCAGTTTATAATGGCTGAGGGAGCATTTCATTCTGGAGTGACTCATCAACGCCTGACGCTCACGAGCAGTTGCTCTACACTCCAAACAACGCGACGAGGAGCCAGAGCCCACGCTTGCAAAATGGCACTGGAAATAGTAATCATTAAGGAGCGGTAAATGAATCACAGCGGGAGCGCACTGGGCTTACATACCCCACTGATTTCCTCTATCAACTCTGCTAGTTATAGATCACGGCAAAGCAGAATGGCACCAATTAATGAAAGTTAATTAACCGAGGCAGATAGAGCGTTTGTCAAATTCACATTTGCTTCTAAAATATGTGTGAGGGTTGTGGAGGGGGAAAAAAAACAGGAACAAGTTACTGACGTTGAACAAAGCTATTTTCTACATAAGACCTATTGTGCATGTCAGTGTAAACATGTTAACGTGGCACTTTTTTTTATAAATTCGCCCATCTGGCATTCCTGCATTTTCTGTTTTGTTTTTTTATTCTCATTTGCCTTTAACCTGGAGCCTTTAGTTTGATTAGCTATGGAATAGATAAACCAACAGCAAACACAGCATGTATTGGCTGACTGGTAACATGAGCTGTCTGAAAGTGTTGCATATTTCATAAGATGAGAGGCAACCTAGCAACATCTGAATGCTGATCGGTCTGCACCGGTGCACAGAAAACAGCATGCAGTTCCCTTATACGGACTTCTGTGGAGCTACTACTATAAGGTTTAACGCTTATGTTAAGCTAGTGCTACAAATGTTGTACATGCTTTCAGACTGCAATTCCCAGAAGCTCAATCTGTTCATCTGGACATAGGTTTTGTGGGAGAAACGTTTCATCACTCATCTAAGTGACTTCTTCAGTCTCAGCAGTTGGAAAACGTCCCCAATCTTATATACAGCACCTTTACATAACGACTGGTACCAGCACCATTACATAACAATGGGACCGGTGATCAGTTTAATATGCAGATTGACATAGCCATGTGCCGGTGCCAGGAATTGTACATCGGGGAAACCAAACAGCCACTGGCGAAACGGATGGCACAACATGGAAGAGCTACCTCATCAGGTCAGGACTCTGTGGTTTACACCCACCTACAGGCCAGTGGCGATTCATTCAAGGATGAAGACGTGCAGATCCTTGATAGGGAGGAACGCTGGTTTGAACGCGGAATAAAAGAAGCCATTTTTGTAAAAAGAGAACGTCCATCCCTAAACCGAGGAGGGGGCCTCAGAGTACACCTCTCCCCATCTTACAGCGCCCCCATCGCAGCCCTTCCCCAATCCTGTGTGAATGGCACACGTGGCCATTGTCGTTAATGGCTATGTCAATCTGCATATTAAACTGATCACCGGTCCCATTGTTATGTAATGGTGCTGGTACCAGTCGTTATGCAAAGGTGCTGTATATAGAAGATTGGGGAAGTTTTCCAACTAGCTGAGACTGAAGAAGTCACTTAGATGAGTGACGAAACGTTTTTCTCCGACAAAATCTATGTCCAGATGACAGATTCAACTTCTGGGATTTTCTTACCTGGATTACTGAGCATGCATCAAGACATTTCAGACTGCAAGATTTACATTTACAGCATTTACTTCCAACTGAATACAGTCTTCCAATCCAAGCAATTGTGGGTTAAGGGTCTTGCCCAAGGACCCAACAGTGGCAGCTTGGCAGAGGTGGGATTTGGTCCTTCTGGTCCAGAGTCCAGTACCGTAACTGCTAGGCTACCACAGTCCCAGATGAACTGCTTAACTTCCAGTTTGTGTTTGGTTGCTCAGTTTTGGTTTCTATTGCAATCTAGATCTGTGGCTAGTCTAAACAGACCGCAATCTTGAACTGAGTGGGCATCTGTAGAACACTCTTGGGCTAACAATGAAATGAAGGAGAAACGATTATCATCCCAGGCACTCTGGTGGCACATCAGCAATTCGATCTCAGGTTTGAGTCCTGGCAGTGCCTTCCAGTCAGGTCAAGCGTCATGCAGCCAAACTTGGCTGTGTCTGAGGGGAGGCCAGACCATCTCCCGGTGGTACAATAGTTACCCCTGCCAACTTCCACCTGCAGCCACTGTATTATGGGAGAGGTTCCAGACTTCCACCGCCACCTGTGTCTCTAATACAGGTTTGCAAATAGACAAGAGGTCCTGTAGTCTACTCGTGTCCTAAAAACTGCTTACTTGTAACAAGCTGTAAATGGTGTGTGTAAGTGTGTCTGACCTGTTGTAAGTAGTACTCCTTTGTTTATCCAGCACTACTGGTATATTTTCTTGCACCTATAACTACTGGTATATAATCTGGTTCACATTGAGTCTCTGTTTCATCTGACTGATCTTCTGTGTGGTTCGTAATGCTGTCTATCAGTGCATTTTTTGCTTCTGTCAAACTAAAGGATTAGGTTCATTGTACCCTCCTCTTAAGTGTTACAGCTTTCCCCTAGACAGGGTCCTAACAGTAGAGTACTATATTATTTCAATAATTACTGTGAATTTCCATAAATTACAAAAGGTTTAAGCATATGCATAACAGTTTAGGCTTCTCGTGTTTTTCAGCAGCATCTCTGATGCATTTATGTGAAAATAACCTTTACATTACAGTAGCCTAAAAAGACTATGTGACTAATGTCCAGTCATCGTCCATTTCAGTGAACACCCTGTTATATAGAATGTATTGTACATGTATTTAAAAGTTAAAGGATTACTTTCAGTCAAAACCCAGATTTGAATTCACCAAGTAGTACAGCTAATAATAATAAAACAAGTCTTTCAGCGTCAGACACACAAATGGATTCGGCACGAACCGATTTAGACGTCTCATCTTCCTTGGGGAAGTCAAGCTCTCAAAAGAAGGAACAAAGAAAAGAACAGAAGGGCAGAAAGAAGGTCACGGCCTGGTGGTCCTTGATTACAACCAGAAACTAAGCAAGAAAGCTAAAGAAGCTCCAGGCAAAGAACCACTGGGAAATAAAATGTCAATAAATGCACTTATATTTGACTTTGAAATACAGGGAAGTGTTGTAGCTAAATATGCAGCATAGAGTGCGTATACACACTTCATGTTACAGTTAATTAGATGCACCTTGTCCTTGTAGTCATTGGCCTGTTTGTCAGATATACACTCATCGATCACTTCCTTGTTTCTAGCCTCACTGTCCATTTTGTCAGTTCCACTGACCATACAGACGGACTTTTGTAGTTCTACAGTTACAGACTGTAGTCCATCTATTTCTCTACGTACTTTGTTAGTCCCCTTTACTCTGTTCTCTAATGGTCAGGACCCCCACAGATCAGGTCCTATTTAGGTTGTGGATCATTCTCAGCTCTGCAGTGATACTGATGTGGTGGTGTGTCAGTGTGTGTTGTGCTGGTATGAGTGGATCAGACACAGCAGTGCTGCTGGAGTTTTTAAAATGGACAGTGAGTGTAGAATCAAGTAGGTGCACCTAATAAAGGTAATGAGTGTATGAATGTTGTTAGATCTTCTGCTGCTTTGAAGCGGAGTTCTGGAGTTCATGGGACTTTTTCTGAATGAATAAACTGTATGCGAAGTGCAAATTGGATATAGTTAAACAAAAAAGATAAACAAGTTCGTTCTCACAGCCTACACGTTACCTTTTAGAGAATCAGAGTGGTTACTGCTTTGGTATGTGATCATGCAACCAATGTTATCACCATTCTTGGTACAGAATGCAGCTGATTAGAAATTCAAATATTTGTATTTTCTACATTTGAACGCTGATTTTTTCTCCATTGTATTCGACAGATGTGCAATTTCATTTCGACAGCCAATACTAAGGTCCGTTTCCATGGCAAAGAACTCAACAGTAAGGGCACTGGAGGCAAGATGAAGCCTACTTAAAAACATGCAATTATAATCATCGGTCCAAGCCTCAGCATGACCTCATCAACCTAAAATATGTACCCATTTAAATTGCACTCACTACAATCATGAGGCGCATTGGTGTTTAGTTCAGGACTATTCTAAACATTTTCCTCACATGCCTTTTGGACAAAATGATGAGCTATTGGACAGAGACTGTTTGGCTTGCTGCAAAACTGCTCTACTGACAGATGAACTCCTCTTCAAAGCACTTTGTCAATATTACTAAAGGCCAAATTAACACCAGAGCAGATGGTAATGAACTACTTCACAATGAATGGTACGCTTATGTTTGCACAGTACGCTTATTATACATAATTAAACAGTACTTATCTGAAATAAAGAAGCCAAAAGCTACTTTCAAACTAGAAGTCATGTCTACAGAAATAACTGAAATACAGCATAAAGCCTTCAAAAAAAAAACATAAAAAATCACGCGCAGACTTCTTACCATTGTAATAAATCTACTTTGATGTGGGTTTTTAAAAAAGTCCAATCCCAGCAAGCGTATCCCACTTGTTCTGGCACATGTATCATTTAAAAACAATGTACACAGCTTGTGGGGGTTTTTTTTTTTTTTTGCTGAAGAAGTCTCATTCAGCATTTTTGAAAGTATTATATTAGTAATACTTTAGTCAGGGTGTAACAATACACTCTGCTCAGGATTTGTTTGGATTCACAATACTGAGTTCACGATTTAATTGTCACGATTTTTTTGATTTTATAATTTGACAAAAGACATTGCTTTTTTATTTCTGTGGTGTAACAATGAAAACAATGCACATTTTTTTCTTGTACAAGTTTTTTTTTAACAATAAAACCCCTGCAATTAAAAATTACTAGAATCATTAGGTTTAAAATTGTAAACAAAATGCCCCTATTCTATCAATGCATTATCTCTGTACAATATTTCTTATATTCAATATTCATTCTAATCAGTGCAATTCCAATCTTGAAGTGCAAAGGTTTTGTGTGTTTAAAACTGTCTAGTAGACACCATCATCCCATTTTTGCATCCCTATAATTTAGTATTGTAAGTGAACGTGGCAAAAAGAGAGACAAATCTCAGCAGTCTCTGCAAAGATCCTGTAAAGTCACTCTAAATATTCCAGTTTATCTTAAAATAATGAATATTGATCGGCAACAAACACATTTTAATCTGACTGGGGGACCAGAAAATGTGAGAGCATCTTAAAATGACCACGCATTTACTTTTAATAGGCATACAATCAGTAATAAATGACTTTATTGTTCGAAGATAATTAGTAAACTACTGTGATTCATCTTAAAGCATGTTTTGTCCTTTTCAAAGATGCAGCAATGTGAAATTCATGCGTATTTTAATCTACCAACTAAAGTTTATTTATTTTTTACTCGTTTTATATAATGGTCAGGGTCCCTGCCAGAAGTCACAGGGCGTAGGCGATACTGTACCCTGGACGGGGTGCCAGACCAATACTCTGGGCTCGCTGTAGTCCAAACGTGAACTAACGAGCAGATAGATGCACACAAATTACGAACGTCCTGCTTTAAAACTCCCTACCTCTGCTCATGGTCTGGCAGAGTTGATTGGCTGTTGAGGGGCCTGTGCTGATTGGCTGTTTCCAAAAATGGAAATTCAAACTAATGTAACAATAATGAAAACTTTTCACACATTATGCAAAATAATGTCTATAACAAATAAACTATGGTTGTAATACAGGATGTTAAATGTTGCCTTTGATTTCTCCTATTAAAAATTCATTTCCTGCTGGACCTGTAATCTGCCAAGTGGGCCCAGACAATTCTCTACAGTGTATTGCTCCCGAACAAGGGCTTCCTCTGACAGTCAGTCTGGTATCTTAGACTACAAAGCAGGTGTTACATTTCATTAAGTCAGAGGTAAATTCAGTTAAGGTAAAACAGGAGGGAAAGCTAAACAGAGACAAATACCTGTTCTGGAGGAATGTTGGAGGGCTCAGAGGCTTTTGATTTACTCCACATTCCTTTTTCCAAGTGGAAATAATCTGCACTATGAAAACCAAGAAGACAAAGCAAACCTAACTAAGCCTTTGTTTCCCTTTTATAGCCAATCCAAAGCAAGAAAGTACATGGACATAATTCACTGCTACTTGCACAAGTGTGTGTGAGTAGACCTAAAATTAAAGCTGCCCCTTGATTGAAAGCATCCCATTCCAACTGGCCAGGTGTTCTTCTACATGATGACTGTGTTGCTTCTAAAAGTGTAGAGTGCACCTCCTGGAAAATTATGCTTTCCAAGGACGTGGGTTTTCTGAACTCAGCTTGAGAGGGCCTGTTTGGTCAGCAACAAAGCGGTCTCAGAAGAAATTATTGGCTTTATGGCAACTGAGGATGTCTGTGGTAATTAGCTTTAGTGTAGATATCAGCAATTAGCTTCCTGTTTGTTGTCTGTGGCATCTCTCACCAAAGAGGTCTGGATGTTCACACTCAGCACTGGGTCTCTAACACTGTCCTCTCAGCAAATCTATTTAAAATTGTGTTCATTCTGGTCTGGCCTACAGAAACAACTCTGGGAGACACTAAATCAGGACACTGACATCACAGGCCTATTACTGTCGCTTCGGACGATTCTCATTCCAGAAAAAGACAACATTCTGGATACAGGGAGTCAAAAACATCCAACATCATAGTAAAAGTAAATACTACAGACACACCGATCGATCACTGGAATCAGACGGTTCTCAATGTGATCGACTGTGACCGGTGATCAGCTGATCAGTCTCATATATAGTAAATGATTCTGTGCCGCTCACATTTAGCCACCGCACAACAGCGACACAAAACACAGCCATAGATGACAAACACACTGACATCAATTCACAATTTGATTTTACTTTAAACACAGTTTGAGCTTTAAACTGTGTGTTTGTTTATGAGATTGATGAGGCTGAAACATGCTGACAACGAGGAAGTGTTAGATTTCAGCTGTTTTTCAATGCTACTACTTAGTACACTATATAGTCTCTTTCTGTATAGCACAGTATGAGTGAGGGTTATTTCGGTTACAGTCATGTCTTCAGCATTCTAGCTCTTCACAGTGAATGAGTTCTGTTTGCAATATGCATGACGAAAGTAAGCTGTGGAGGAACAACTTCGAAAACAGTCGGAACAACGAATTTAATAAAGTATTTAACACAGCATCACCTCGCTGAATATGTGGAATTTGAGGTCTGAAGCTAACTCTGCTGAAACTGCAGACCCAGACAAGACAGTAGCTGCTATCTTTCTTTCTGATTGCTGTCATTTATAATTCTTGGACAGAAAAAAACTCAATCCGAATCGGCCGGTCATATGTTTAAAAAAATCTGAATAAGTGAAGAAAATTGCAATTGGCTAAATGCACAACACAACATACTGATCTTGAAGCAGATGACCACACCAGGTGCCACTCCTGTCAGCTAAGAACAGGGAACTGAGGCCACAATTCACATGGGGTCACCAAAGTTGGACAACAAAAGATTGGAAAAACTGGGCCTGTGAATACTTTTTCCAACTTAAAATATTCATTTTACTAGGTACAGCTGTACCTCGGTTCTGGACCACCTTGCAACTCGCCGAATTCAGTTCTCTGTGCATTTTGACTACAAAAATGTGTGTCGGTTCTCATCGTTTGCTCGGAATTTGCCACAGTTGCGTAAATGTGTATGAGTCGATCCGTGCGACTCATTTCAGACGAAACTTGATTCATGATTCACCATTCGGTACACAGTGATTCCCAATAGGTCTCACTCAGTGAAGACCTCCGCTGTGTTAATCGTGTTTTCCTTTATTTTTAAATCTACAGTACTGTATTCTTAGTGCAAATAAATCTCCATAGCTCCTAAAAAGGTTAGTTTATAACAGCCAACTGAAAGCAAAACAGGAATTGAATGCCCCAGGTTGATGTTACCTTGGCAGCTATGCTGGCACCCTTCACCAAGAGAGTGGTTTGCTTTTCCTCACTAAATGATGATTCTGAAGGTCAATGGAAGTGTTTTAAACATTAACTTACTTGACATAGGCTCTGCTATGATACAGTATAGTCCGCTCTACCAAACTCTTCAGTTCATGATGCATTTAGTTCATGATGGATGTATCAGAACATATCTCCATTGTAAATCAGGGAGCTCCTGTACAATACAACTCCATTATTGCATATAATGCCTTATACACCTGTGGATTTTCTGGAGGTCGGAATGGAATTCATTCAATTTACATTATTCCTTATGGGGAAAAATATGCTTGGTACTCGTGGTTTTTGGTTCTCGACAAGCCTTCTAGAACGTATCAACAACAAGAACCGAGGTACCACTGTACTTTGATAAGAGAAACCATTTGTGTTCACAAATATGCTGACATCCTCTTTCTTTGGACAACCACTGTGGTCTGTGTCGATAATGGACACACATTCTGTACACAGAGTTTGGCCAATAACCGACAATATGGTTACATACATGGTTTATCAGGGTTATCTACCAGCAATAAGCAATAGTTTTTCCAGCACACTACTGCAGTACACACTGTGTATTGTTAAAACTGTCCTCAAGTTACGTTTGCCCTCTCTCCCACTCCTCGCTGGTACATTTTCTAATTCTCCCTCCCTGTCCCGAGGGCCACTGCAACTACAATTTATTGAATTCCTACTGCTGCAACGCATCATCAAAGTCCACTCAAGCAAGGCCATGATGAATCAGTAGCCAACATTGCAGTTGCTGTGCTTTTACAGGACTGTGCAGAAACAGCGGAGGAGAACCTGACGTGAGAGGTTAATGGCTTAGGAAACGCTACAGTGAGCGTTATAACAACCCGGGGAAGTATGAGCTCATGCGCAGAATAGTACTTCCATGCTGCAGTCTGAGAATAATAGCACAACAGGATTTTTTGCAGCGAGCGAGGCCATGTCTTTCAAATTGTGCTTGATCACCTTCGTAGCAGACCTCGAGATTTCCGCAATGCACCTTTTACTGCTCACCCTGTGACTGATTGATTCAGAGTTAAGTGCAGCCCAATAACCAGAGGCAATTAATCTTGTACTTTTTCAACTATGGGCATCTCATGCTGTACACCTTCAAAAACAGGTCCTTACACGAGGATACTTAACCATAAGGGAAGCTTTTCATACTACATTATAGGGATGTAACGATGCATCGTGACATAATGCATCACGATGCAAAATGGGACGATATATTGTGCACTATTGTTTTATATGCTCCATTTTATTATACTCTTCATAATATTACATTTTCTCTCATTTATGATCTCTGTTAATTTTCATATAGCATTACTATAATCGTATTAATTAGATAACTTTTACTCACATGATGTATGTACATTTAATTCTCACATGTATCATCTAAGCCGCCCAAGGAGGTTGGGTCCCTTTTTGAGTCTTGGTCCTCCTAAGGTGTCTTCCTTATAACATTTAGGGAGTTTTTCCTTACCACTGTCACCCTAGGCTTGCTCAGTTTGGGATTACAAGTTAAAAGAAAATTGTAAAGCTTCTTTGAGACAATGCTCCACTGTAAAAAGCGCTACAGGAATAAATCTTGACTATGATTATGCGTTCTTGTTTACTGCATCTAATGCAATTGCATTATTTTGAAGACTAAGGGCACATTCAAAGGCACACAAGGAAAGAAAAATAAAAGAAAAGTACACTTTATTTTGAGTTAATATTCTTCAGAAATAAAAAAGGAATGGTTTCACTTGGTTATTTAAAATATGGTGAAGCTGCAATAGAACATTTTGTTTACAATTTTAAACCTCTGTTTCTAATAATTAATTTTATTTGCAGTGGACTAAAGTATTTTGTTTAAAAACTTATACACAATGTGCACTGTTTACACTTCAGAAATAAAAAAAAGAATCGAATCGTGTCCTCATTATTGTGAATCGAATCCTAAGCAGAGTATCGTTACACCCATACTTCATAATATTCAAACCAGTTCAATTTGTGATTTCGTCACAAAGAATCTGTACAAAAAGCCAACTCTAAACTCAAAACCAGCAGCTGGAGGTAACAGTGGCAAGAAAAAAACACCCTGAGATACACAAGGAAGAAACCTTGAAAGCAACCGGTGTGATCTAATACTCTAGCTCACCACTGCAGGGACCTGGGTTCATTTACTGGCAGTGCCTTCGGGCTGGATCAGACGTGACATACAGGCAAAATTGGCTGTGTCTGAGGGAGAATTGGACGGTCGGGGGATCATCCCCAGTGCTGTAACCGTGACCAGCTGTAACACAGCCCTGCGATGGATTTGCATCCCATACATGGCATGCGTACGCCCATGCTCTGTGTTCTGTGACCTTGACAAGCTGGGAAGTTAAATAAATAAATGCATTTGTATGCAGCTTATTCTTAGCCAGATACAATCCAGACATGGTGCATGAAACGTTCTAGTTGAAATGAGGCTGAAGTGTCAGAGGTATGTCATTTTGATTGAGGTTCAGATTATCTGATACCCTGCATGTAAGGTCTGCAGGTGGTTCCAAAATATAAAATATTAAAACCAACTGACTGATACTGTACATGTCCCTCTCATGCCGCCAAGGCTCTGACATTTTGAAGACTCCACAAAACCCCTGAAGGTGTTCTGCTGTATCTGGCACCGATACATTAGCAGCAGATCATTTAAGCCATGTATGTAGTGAGATGGGGCCAGCACATCCCATAGATGCTTTACTGGATTGAGATCTGGGGAGTTTGGTGGCCAAGTTAACACCTTCACACCATTCCTAAACAATCTTTGCAGTGTGGCAGGTGCATTATTCTGCTGTAAGAGGCCACAAAGAGGCCATGAAGGGGTGCACATGGTCTGTAACAATGTATAGGTTAGGTGGTGCATGTCAAAAGTACCTACTTGAATGTCAGGACCCAAGGTTTCCCAGGAGAACATTGCCTGGCATCACACTGTCAATGTTATTCATTTCATGTGTCAGTGGTTTATAATGAAGACATATACTGCATACTAAAATATAAAGGTGCTCCTCAGATTATGGTGGTTTGGTTAACGATATTTTGACTTCACAAAGGGAATCCGGTAATTCATATAAATACACATTCAGCAGAATCCGTTTCTTGTTTTATTTTCTCTCCAGGCAAGCGATACGCAGTGTGATATCCTCTCACAGATGCTGGGCATCCAGGCTGGCTGACCTGATCAGCAACGCCCTCAGTCCGGCACCTAACTATTTATACAGTGCTTGAAAATTGTTCTCTCTCATACTTCTTTTTATAAAAGTTATTATCGCTGGTGGTTCTTCTTCCACACATTTCTGCGATTAATGCGGCTCGAACCGCTTAACGTACAGACACAGTTCAAACAGCGTTAGGTAGATAATCGCTCTGTGTGGGGGGCTGTGACTTTTGGAGTCGATCCCATTTCTCATTTTTAATAGATTTAAGTTTAAAAATTAAAAATCTCCCATAGAAATGCATTGAGGGGATGTTCAGGCATTGGGTCACGCCCCCGCACGCGGCCAAAGGTATTAGGTCACGCCCCCTCATGCGGTCAGAAGTTATTCTGACACGCCATTGCACGCCACCAAAAGCATTTAGACACGCCCCCGCACGCGGCCAAAAGTACTGGGACAGGCCCTCGCACACTGCCAGAAGCATTTAGACACCCTCCACATGCATCCAAAAGCATTTATACACGCCCCCACACGCGACCAAAGGCATCGGGTCACGCCCCCGCACGCGGCCAAAGGCATCGGGTCACGCCCCCGCATGCGGCCAAAGGCATCGGGTCACGCCCCCGCATGCGGCCAAAGGCATCGGGTCACGCCCCCGCACGCTTCCAAAGGTCATTGGTCACTCCCGCCCCCACGCTTCCAAAGTTATTAGGGGGGTCCACGCCCCCCTCACAAGCGCCCCCTTCCCTTTTTTCACTCCCCCTCTCTCATCCAAAGGTATTGGTTCCCTCCCCTCCCATGCGGTCAAAGTTATTCTGACTCGCCATTGCACGCCACACCAAAAGCATTTAGACAAAGACACGCCCCCTCACGCGGGCCAAAAGTACTGGGGACAGGCCCTCGCACACTGCCATAAGCATTTAGTTTAGACACCCCCCCCCCTCCACATGCAATCCAAAAGCATTTATAAACACGCCACCCACCCGCCGACCAAAGGTAATTGGGTCCACCGCCCCCGCACGCGTGCGGCAAAGGCATTGGGTCACGCCCCCGCATGCGGCCAAAGGCATCGGGTCACGCCCCCGCCGCGCCCAAAGGCATTGGGTCACTGGCCCGCCCCCGCACGCGGCGCCAAAGGTTATTAGATTCACGCCCCCTCACTCTGCCCCCTTCCTTGTTTTCGACTCCCCCCTCCCTCCTCCCCCACAGTTTTTTTTTCCCTCCCCCACAAGAACAGGGTGAGATAGAGGAGGACAGGAAAAGTAAGGGGTTATAGGGGAGAGCGGGCGGCAGGCGGCCCTTCCTCCCCTTTCCTATTGTTATCCCCTCCCACCACCCAAGGGCGGCCCCCGCATGCGGTCAGAAGTTATTCTGAACCGCCATTGCCACGCCACCCAAAACCTTTAGACACGCCCCCCCGCACGCGGCCAAAAGTACTGGGGGGACTGACGGCCCTCGCACACTGCCAGAAGCATTTAGAACACCCTCCACATGCATCCAAAAGCATTTATACAAATACACGCCCCAACACGCGACCAAAGGTATTGGGTCCACGCCCCCGCACGCGGCCAAAGGCATTGGGTCACGCCCCCGCACGCGGCCAAAGGCATTGGGTCGCGCCCCCGCACGCGGCCAAAGGCATTGGGTCGCGTCCCCGCACGCGGCCAAAGGCATTGGGTCGCGTCCCCGCACGCGGCCAAAGGTATTGGGACACGCCCCCGCACGCGGCCAAAGGCATCAGCACACATGCCCTAAAATATCTGTTGTAGTTCCTTCAGGTTAGTTATTGTTTTTCACTTTCATTACATTATTCAATACATGACATGAGATATTCAACACTTTATTATAAAATAAGCTTTGTGTTAACAATTTTGCCCATCTGTACGTCAATGTAAGGGTTTTAAGCATGTTCAACATTATGATGTAAACAGTATATAATAAACTCCTTGGTTTACGATACATTCAGCTTACATTGGGTTTATCAAAATGTAACCCCATCATAAATCTGGGAGCAGCTGTCTGACATCATGTTTCCCTTCTATTGTGGTACTTTGGGTATTATCAAGTGCTTGTTTTGATTATTGTGACAAATATAATTTATTCATATACCAATGGTTGCCATTAATTTCCTCTTTAACCACAATCTCTATAGAGTACAGTTTTGTTTTGGCATCGTTATCATAAACAAAAAGGACATAGTACATATTGTAATGTGAAATCATCCACCTTTTTACACGGTGTGCGGGCAGACCAGTTACATCCAAAATTGGCACAGGGGAAGAGGCAAAGCAAGAATGTGCAGGCTGGCAAAGAGGCCACAAGCCTTGATAAACGAGCATGAAATCCTTAACAACACGGCTGGTACCTATCAGGAGTGCTTTATGGAGCTGGTTGATTTCCACACCTCTGTCATATGCTCCCCATACTGTAACATGGTTATATTAATCGGATTACCCTCTCATTGCTCATTTCTTTAGACTGAATAACCAACTCGGCCTAAGAGAGTCAGCACGGGTCTGGAACTTGTTCATAGACACCAAAAAAGCTGCTTTATAGAAACTGCCAATGAATACAAAAGTCAATCCAGCATTTTACAATCATAGTGCGACATGATTTCACTGCACTGGCAGACTTAAAGACAAACAGCAAATAATCCCTTGTTTAGCCATGGCAGACTTTTACGGGCCAATAAAATGGCACTTTATAAGCTTATCTATTACAGAAGCTTGTGTTTTGGCTCTGCAGGCCAGTGTTGGTAACATTTCTCCTACATTTAGCGAAAACAGAAATACTCTTTACATTTTAAGTCCAGCTGGCCAGAAGTCACTCAATTGCACAAGAGGAAAAATACACTGATTCATAAAAAGTATGCATTCACAGGGAAAGGGCTGAACATTTTAATTCTATAATATGTGGGACACATAACCTTGCTGTGTTACTGCTTTACATTTTATAATGATGGAACCTGTAAATTGCACAACAGGCATAAGTGCCTGTCCAAATACTAAGATATTAAGGTTCCAGTAGTCGTCCAGACCTAGCTGCCTCACTGCTGGGATAAGCAGATAACAGATTATACCAAGAAAGATCAGATAAAGGCTGAGGAATTAAGCTGGCTGGATAAAAGTAATAATCAGAAAATTCTAAATAAAGAACTGAACACAGAGAAACATTGGCAAAGGTTACATGCGGGGGTCCATGTATATAATTCAACTCTGAAAACTGAATACAAACTGAATTACATTTCAGTGAGATTGAAAGAGGTGGATAACCCTGTAAATAATCCTTAAACAGAAGAATATTAGACTTTTTTTATTAGTTTTATTTAATGTCATATAAACATCGTTGGCTATATTGACGACAGACACGAGGTTATACCAACACACTAATCATAGATCAATTTAGAGAGACCAGTTAACCCACTGCATGTCTTGGACTGTGGGAGGAAACCGGAGTACCTGGAGTAAACCCACATGGACACGGGGAGGACATGCAAACTCCACACAGGCCGAGTCCAGGGTCGAGATCGAACCGGGGATCTCGGAGTTGTGAGGTGATTGCGCAACAATATTAGCCATACAAATGTATATATCTGATTACATTTCCCATCAGGACTAAGTTACTACATTCTGCCCATGTGTCTCAAAGTCTTTAGCTAATTCAACTGAAAATCTTCCAAAAGAAAAGAAAAACTCTGTGCTTCACAATGGTCTGAATAATTATCCATATTTAATCAAATGAACAGCACTTTTCACAATAAAACACATTTAATTATGTTGCAGGAAGTGAATTCTAACTCACTGTATTGTACAATATAGAGCTGTGCAAAACAATCAATACAGCAATATATCGTGATATTTACTTTTGGTGATATAGCACAGATTTTCAGATAAAAACAACGGTTTTTTTTTTTGGGTTGTTTTTTAATGAAGAAAAAACATTTTAAATGGTATGTAAACTACACACACTGTGTTCTGAATAATTATGCAAATGATATTTTTATCTGATTTTCCTAAATGATCGATGCAATTGAGTCAGTACAATTTAAGTCATCAACCGTCATCAACTGAGTATACCGTATTTTTCGGGCTATAAAGCGCACCGGGTTATAAGACGCATTAAATGAAGCAAAACTCTTAAGTTCCGTCGGAAGCTCAGTTTGGTCTTTACCTGGTGCAGGGCGTCTTCTTGCTTCCTCCACTTCCGTACCATTGATTCGTTAATGTTGAATTCTCTCACAGCTGCTCTATGTCCATGTTGTACTGCGTGACTGATAGCGTTGTGTTTGAAATCCGCTTCGAAAATGAATGAATGAATGCACGTACCC
>JAJAGP010005694.1:0-29981 GCA_025084515.1 Ancistrus triradiatus | reverse complement strand
CTTAAGAGAACGAATATTATAACGGAAAAAAAAATATTATATAAATATTCATTTCATGAAAAAGTCAAATCAAAAACATCATCCAATTCAAAACACTACTCTGCATTTTCTTAGTCGCTGATTGAGAGTGCTACTAACCAATCAAAACTGCTCATTAGAATTGCTTCTGTCTACGTATTTGCGTGCCCTTCTGATGATATTTTGAAGGGTTTGGTAATGTGAGTCTCTTCACAAAATGACAAGATGTCTGATCAATCAGATTTATGAGTTTCACTAAGGGGGGCTGGCCCATGGCTGTCTACCCCTTCTCGGCATACTAAAGAAGGTGCTACGTACAGTATTCATCTTTCACAAATAAACATCATTCTCTATGCGCGTGCTAATTTGGCAAAATAACGAAAAATAATGACTTGCAAAGAAACTTGCAATGATTCAGCGAGGTCAATCAAGTCTGCCTACAAAACACTAGACCACTTTTAATATCAGAAGGGGTAGCCACTGCGTGCCACTGGTTAAATGTTATCTAAACTACCAGAATATAAGTGGGTGAATACAAATGAATAATTAGGTGGAGATTCTGCCATTTCTTATCCAACATATTGTACTACATAGGGCAGAGGAAGTCATTTAAATAATTAAATAATTAAATAATTTACAGCATTTAGCAGACGCCCTTATCCAGGGCGACTTACAATTGGTGCAGTCTTACAATCCAAGCAATTGTGGGTTAAGGGTCTTGCTCAAGGACCCAACAGTGGCAGCTTGGCAGAGGTGGGATTTGAACCCCGGACCTTCCATAGCCCAGTACCTTAACCACTAGGCTACCACAGCCCCTCATTTGAGACGGTGGCTTATTTATCTTAGACAAATTTAAAAGCTTGTGTTTTACTTCTAGCAGTCTTTAAAAGTTTACTGAAATAATAAGTAAAAAAAAACAATTTCATCATTTAATTTTGTGTAATAGATGGATAGTATTTTATTGATTACAAAGGGAATGTGCAGAAAAGAAACTTTGCTTTTAATATTTTGTCAGGTTATTCTGATTAACTTCAGTGTTAAGAAAGATGGAAATTATCAATAGAAAAAAACTATCTTCACATGTGAAAGCGTCTAATATATTTTTCATATTTTACTCAGGTTCAGTCAAATAAAACACCATTAAAGCTTGAAAAGAATGAGAGCCAAGAGTGGGCGGACAGTTGATACACATATTGGACTGGAGCATGAACAGGAGTTAGGGTGAAAAATAAATGTAAAAAACTATATGCTCTCTATTAATCTTGTAGTCTTTATGTAGTTGATTAAGAGATTGTACATTTTGTTAGACATGAAGCCGAGGGATATGAAGTGATGAAAGTTGTGGTAGAAGTACTGGCAAGAATTTAAAACTACATTCACCCCTGACTATACCTGCATGATTGGCAGTTAGTTTGTCCAGTAAACCACTTGTCACATACCAGAGCTGAATGAGGCAGCCAGCACATGCAGGATGTGTTGCTGTGTTTCCAATATGTTGAGACACCTAGTTCATTGTTGGGATGCTTTAATAAATAAAAAAGAGCAATAAGGTCAGGTAAAGACTAGCTGCTGAATTAACATCATTGTCTATGATCCCACTAGGTCATGTTCATACTGTGAGCATTCTCCTTCAGTTTTACTCTTATCCTGGCCAGAAGCTAGCATGAACACAATGAACAGGGAACTCAGAGGTGCAATTTTAATAAGATGTTGGAGGGAAGGATGGTGAGGAGGAGGGATGCAGGTGTCATGTCTGTTGATGGAGTACTAGTGGGTCAAGGTGTTGTCCTTGAGGACTACCTGCTTCTCAGTGGGACACAGCATACAGCTCTAGATTTTTCACTTTCATGGACATTGGCATGGGCAATTAGTATGGTAAAGAAATGTTGAGATTGTTCTTATTCTCCATCTTCTTATCTGGTTAGTGCCGTTTGATCCTACAGTGATCCACAACTATGTATTCACTAGGATGGTGAGAGGACTCCGAATTCAGATCTCTCAACATTCACTGTTATTCATCAGCTTAAATTTATTTGGGCCATTGATCTGTCCTTCATGATAAAATTCTGGCCCTCATTAGGTAGCAGTACCATTCCATGAGGTCAATGGACTCAGATATTACAACTGCTATCATTACTCGTTATAATAGTAATCCAGATATTCATCTTGCAATTGATATTATTCTTGAAATCTCCCCACTGTTTCACAACATGCAGCTTCAGAAGACACCTTTCAGTGTCCTGAACACTCACTAGCCACTTTATTAAGAACATCTGTTCAACTGCTTGTTAATGCAAATACCTTATCAGCCAATCACATAGCAGGAACTCAATGTATTTATGTAAGTAGTCATGGACAAGACAACATGCTGAAATCAAACCGAGCAACAGAATAGGGAATAAAGATTTAAGAGACTTTGAATGTGGCATGGTTGTTGATGCCATACTGGCTGGTCTGAGTATTTCAGAAACTGCTGATCTACTGGGATTGTCACACGCAACCATCTCTAGGGTTTACAGAGAATGAGTGGCAGTTCTCTGGCTAAGAATGTTCTGTTGATGCCAGAGGTCAGAGGCGAATGGGTAAACTGGTTCCAGCTGATAGAAAAGCAACAGTAACTCAAATAACCAGTCGTTACAACCAATGTATGCAGAACAGCGTCTCTGAATACAAAACATGTCAAATCATGAGGCAGATGCGCTATAGCAGCAGAGATCACATTGGGTGACACTCCTGTCAGCTAAGAACAGGTTATTCAGGCTACAATTCATACAGACTCACCAAAATTGGACAAAGGAAGATCGAAAAACGTTACCTGGTCTGGTGAGTCTTGATTTCTACTATGACATTCAGATGGTAGGGTCAGAATTTGGCATAAACAGCATGAAAGCATTTATCCATCCTGCCATGTATCAGTGATTCAGGCTGGTGGTGGTGTAATGGTGTAGGGGATATTTTCTTGTCATACTTTGGGCCCCTTAATACCAATTGAGCTTCATTTAAACAACGCAGCCTACCCTGAGTATTGTTGCTGACCATGTCCATCTCTTTACGACCACTGTGCACCATCTTCTGATGCCTACTTCCAGAAGGATAATGTGCCATGTCACAAAGCTCAAATCATCTCAAACTGTGTTTTTGAACATGACAGTGATTCAAATGGCCAAAGTGACTAGATCTCAATCCAACAGAGCAGCTTTGGGATGTGATGGCACGGGAAATTTGTATCATGGAAGTGCAGCTAACAAATCTGCTATCATGTTAATATGGACCAAAACCTTTGAGGAATGTTTCCAGCACCTTGTTGAATCCATGCAACAAAGAATTAAAGCAGTTCTGAAGGCAAATTGGGTCCAACCTGGTACTAGTAAGGCATACCTAATCAAGTTACCGGTGAGTATATATGTCTGAAATATTATGCATTTTTTTATTAGTTGTTCCACTTTTCTGGACTTTTCCCTACTTGATGTGAACTTTGCAATTAATATTCATGCAAAAGCTATTGGGATTTAATACATTATTCATTTTAAATGCACTGTTTTTTTTATTAAGAATAAATTAATTAATGAGCTTTGGGAATTAGCAGTAGTTGCCATGCTTTACTTTTTGCCAGAGGACACAACCTTTGGTTCAAATATATAAAAGTTTAATCAGCCCTTCACAACATCAGTGTTTTGTGATGCTGAAACTATAGAATGGCTAAAGAACAAACAGACGTCGAAAACATTTTGTTATTATACCTTTTTCCATTAAACCTGCACTTTTCATATAAGCTCCACAGAAAAAATATCACAACCACCAGTAGCAGCCATTATTGTTCATTGTCAAAGGGGTTGTGCAAATAAGGAATGTATGAAACTGGATAGGTGGCTATTGGCTATACTGAGGTTTGTGCAGAAGACATTTGTTACTAGACATAATGTTGATGAAAATGGGCTGGGAAGATGATGTCATAGAGTGGAAAATGACATTGTTACACTCTATTGCAAAGGAACACACCTCAAAATTACAAAAGTGATACTTTGGCTCTCCAGACTCTATCACAAAAATTTTACTGGGATAAAATATAATGGGATTATTTCAAAATACAGGGAACAGGTAAGTAAGTCCTGGATGGGACACCAGTTTGTTGCAGGGCTGGGTAGGGGTTGCTGTTGTAGTTCCTGGGATGATCCCCAATGAGCTTCCCATCCCTAAGAAGAAAGGCAACTGGTCTGCATGTGACACCTGACTTAGGCGGAAGGTACAATAAGATACATCTCCTTGTTTCTACACCCATTGTCTATTTTCTCACCCCCACTTTCCATATAGACAGATAGTTCTACAATTACAGACTGTAATCTATCAGCTTCTCTACATACTTTCTTATCCCCTTTCCACTGGTCTCCAATGGTCGGGACCTCCACAGGACCAACACCGATCAGGTACTATTTGGTGGTGGATCATTCTCAGCACTGCAGTGACACTGATGTGGTGGTGTGTTAGTGTGTGCTGGACTAGCATGAAACAGTAGTGCTGCTGGAGCGGAACACCTCAGTGGCACTGCTGGACAGAAAATAGTGAACCAACCAAAAATGTCCAGTACCAGCATCCTGTAGGCAGCATCCTGTGAACACTGATGAAGGTTTAGAGGATTATTTACACAAACTGTGCAACAACAGATGAGCTGCTGTCTCTGACAGTGAGTGTATTCTAGTTTCATAATCAGTGTAACTAGTTTTGTTTAAATGGAGGTATACACTTAACTACCAGAATTTAGCTTACATTAGAACAAAGCACGCAAGCTCTCCTGAGCTCCACTACATAGTCAAATAATGCAATTGTCATCACGAAGGACAAAAAAGTGATTAGAGTGAAGGATAACCAAGGTATGTGGGAGGCTTTCAAATTCTTTTATTCCAGCTTTAAAAACTAAATGAGGATGTAATTTAGAAATTGACCTCTGCCCTTTTTGAACGTTATTTCACATACAGTACTTAAGATTAGAGATAAATCAGCCTGTTTTAGCCTTTTCAGAAACAAGAGAATGTCCCTTTTCCAAGGCGATCTCTAGTTGCTCTGTTCCATTAAATATTCCTTTCATCAATCACGGAAATTCAAATGATGTGAAAGCCTCTCAGCACCGTCCTTTGCCTGCACCAGCATAAAATCAATCAGACAGCCCAAGTGCATGCTAATGAGTAGCTTCAAGCTTGTGAGAATGATTCAAACTGTTCTGATATCCAGTCACACAAACTGGATATGTCCAAAGCCTACCATGCAGCCTTTCTCATTCTAATAATCAGTAGTCATTGACTCTCCTTTTTACTTATATTAACATGTATGTAACACTACTCAAGTCAGCTCCGGTGGTGGAAAGGAAGAGCCAGCTTCTGGAAGCAGCAGTTTTTGAGTAGCTTGGTTAAATCCTCCCCATCCCAACCCAGATAAGCCAGGGTGAAACAGGATTCTTTTATTGCTATAACATCACTCATTGGAAGTCAGCACAGGTTGACAAAATGACATTGAACAGTCTTTAGCAAAACTTGTATCTGTCGTATACAAGAGATCACATCATGTACAGTAATTGCTGAAATTATTATTTTGTTACTATTGTGTAAAATATGGAATCACTGTAAAAAGCGTCACTTCACTCACTTCAAAACATTTCAGACAAAATAAGGACCTGTGACTGAAATATATCTAGTAATATGTCCATGAACACAAATAACAGCTGCGATTCGATTTGGCATGGACTGGACAAGCTTCTGAATGTAGGCAACATCAATGTTCAGCAACTCTAGCATCAAAGAATTACGCAGTTCGGACAAATTTCATGGACGCCTTCCCCAGATTTACATCTAGGAATTTTGTGGGCCAGTTCAGATTTCTGACTGCTCACATCGGACCTGATAACACGTTTTCAGTCATGAACATCCAGTTTTTGTTCCTTTTAGTCCACTGTAACGGGCAACTTGTGAGCAGACATGAGAAGGCCTCTTGCTTGCCACTCTGTTCCATATGTTCATGGTATGCAGTTCCTTGTGGAGTGTTCTTTTAGAAATTGGTTGATAAGGACTTGCCTTAACTTCTAGAAGCAATTTTTATTCACAAGTCATGAAACTCGCTCAGCGGTCCATATTTACATTTACATTTACATTTACAGCATTTAGCAGACGCCCTTATCCAGAGCGACTTACAATTGATACAGTCTTACAATCCAAGCAGTTGTGGGTTAAGGGTCTTGCTCAAGGACCCAACAGTGGCAGCTTGGCAGACGTGGGATTTGAACCCTGGACCTTCTGGTCCATAGTCCAGTACCTTACCCACTAGGCTACCACAGTCCATATCTCTACTTCAGTGTAAAATTGGTGACCAAGACAAACTCTGGGCTCCTCACATTTATTATGCAATGTGTCTACCTGAGAGCTTGGCTCAGAGATACATGGAAGACAATGCAGTTCCAATGATATGCTGAGAACAGAAGGATCACGTGACTGACTGTTCCTTCTGTCTGATCAATTCATCTGGCTTCTCTAATAAAAATAACAAATATATTGAATACCCCAATCTGCCATCAGCCATGAAACCATCTGTTATCTGCCATTACCAAAGCCACCAGAGACATGGAGCCACTGAGGTAGATGAAGATGCCTCAATGCTTAAACCAGATGTGGAAAACACTGATCCAGATGTTGAACCCTTTATGCCTGGTTATCCTCATCTGAAAACACAACCAGAATTAAATGACCTAGTCAGGTACTTAACAACTAAAGCAGAACTACTTGGGTCAAGATTGATTAATGTGAATGAATTTAACTTCAACTTATTTGAATGTTTCTCCAATTGTTTTACAGAATGCAGCAAATCTGAAATAATGTTCGTGTTCAGTTTGACATTGTATATCATAATTTCACATTTTTCAGGAAGCAAAACTTGCCCAGGACTTTTCAAAGTCTGGTCTTCACAACACATTTCTGGAAGTTTACCAAAGGGATTTCTGAGAACACCAGAATATATTTGTTGATGTGAGGCTAGAAAAGGTCACAGAACCATCTCTAAACAGTTTGGATTCCAACAATTCAGTCAGACAGACAGTTTCAAATGAATTAAATTCAAGACCATTGATACCTTTCCTAGGAGTGGTCAACCAACAAAAATCACTCCAAAAGCAAACCGTGTAATAGTCTGTTAGCTCACCAAGGAACCCAGTCTAATTTCAAAGCAACTGAAGGCCAACTAATGCCAATGTTTGTGAGTCCACTATCAGGAGAACACTGAACATCAATGGTGTGCATGATAGTGTTGCAAGGAGCAGGTCCATGCTCTCCAAAAAGTCAAGTCAAGTCAAATCAGATCTATTTATATAGCGCTTTTTACAATGGAGCATTGTCTCAAAGCAACTTTACAAGTTTAGATTGTCTCCTAATAACTACGTCCAATCCCAAACTGAGCAAGCCTAGGGCGACAGTGGCAAGGAAAAACTCCCTGAGTGTTATAGGAAGAAACCTTGGGAGGACCATGACTCAAAAAGGGACCCAACCTCCTTGGGTGGCGTAGATGATATAAACTCTATCTGAACTCTCAGATCAAATTTCATGTGGCTTTTGCGTCAATCCAATGGTATGTTCATCATAAATTGCCTTCAAAGAGGATTGTGCTCATTATTTGAAGATCCCCTACACTGGCAGTAATAATGGTTAAAGTGCATATAGTGTAAACTAATGGTCGACCGATATGGGTTTTTTTTAAATGGCCGATCCTGACATTTAGAGAGCAAGCTGACCAATGGCCGATATATACAGCCAACAAAACTAATAACAATAAATGAGACACCAAATTGCTGAATTTGAAGGAACATTTATTTAAGCTCTAAATGAGCCGTCTGTTTGCACTCAGTCTTTTTAATAATTAAAAAAAGTTTTATTGCTCTTAACCACGACATTTATTACCAGATAACAGTATCACATTCATTCTATGGAAAATAATTCAAATGTGTAAATACTTGCAGGAAAAATGTCTGAGTAGTACACATGGTAGCAGCATCTTTTTGTTTTTAATCCCAGTTCCAGTTAAGCGCAGTAAGCTGTAAAGCTGGTAACAAAGATTTAATCTTCTCACAAATGGCCCCACCCTCACTGAACCTCAGCATCTCTTTGGTTTTAGTCACTCAGTAGTCCCAGTTTATAAGCTGCACATTCTAATGCAGGAAACAATATTTCGCTGCATTTTTCCCACTATTTGTGAATATTGTTTTCATAAGTGCAGATATCGGTAAATGCCAATTATTTCAAAACGGCATCAACTTTTCCAATTAATCGTCCGACCGATTACTAGTGTAAGCATATTCACTATGACACAACAGCCTATTCCAGCCAACTACAGCTACAAATACTCTTAACTGGTAACAAATGTACTCTAAATCTGACCCCAATCTGAGCTTTTTAATGGCACAATCACTTTCTGGCTAGTCATAACATAATGTATCTTTCCAATTGTGACATATACAAAGATTAGAGATGAAAAGACTCTTTGGGCACCGAACATTTTCAGCCACAACTGGTGAAAGACAGCACCAAATGTTTTTGACTGAAAAATAGGTTAGCGTCAGGTTGAGTGAGGGTAGATGAATGCAAAAAGCAAACAAACAGACCTTAGGTAACTGAGGCTTGAACTTGCTGCTTGTTGTTTCGTTTATTTAACACATCGGCATTGGCTATTCATGACAGGAACGATGTCACAGCGATAATGGGTCAACCACTTAAAGCCAAACAATCAACCGAATGCACGTCCCAGAAATGTGGGAGGAAGCTGAAGTACCCGGAAAATGTGGAAAAGAACAAACCAGACGTCCAACCACAATTGGAATAAGGTTTTGTGGACAGATGAGGTAAAAAAAATAACTTTTTGGTTACATGGGAGAAAACAATGCATTTCAGCCTTGCAAAAGCCATATCCCAGCTGTGAAACAAAGTTTTGGTACTATCATAGTTTGGTCTTGTTTTGTTGCATTTGGGCCAGAACAGCTTGACATCATTGATAGTATAGTGAATTCTGAATCCTACCAGCAAACGTTAAAGGAAAATATCAGGACATCTGATACAATTTACAATGAGTGTACAATGAGTGTTACCTAATAAAGTGATCGTGAGAGTGTACATTGGATACAAGGTACAAAACTCATGGATGTAAGTATCCACTGTAGTAACTGAGGGTGGACAGATGCTGGGATCTACAATTTGTCTGCAAGGCACTGCTCTGCAGTGGGTTACTGATTAGGCAGGCACATTGTGAGTTTCTCCTATAATATCCCAGCCGAACTGGGTGACTATGCAGATGTGAAGGAGAAAGGGTTCAGAACTAGGAAAAGGATGCTGTGTTCATTCTTATCAGTGCTGCTATTCTTAAATAGCAATTTCAGTGGGGAGTAACTCCCTGTCTTCCATGGTGTAATTATTCTATATGGGGTGTATCTATCATGCAGAAGTAGTAACATATGGGCTGAGGCACAGCAGAGTAAGCAGGTGATGGGACTCTGTTGCAAATATTAATATTTCTGATGTTTCTATGTTAACTAGAGCAGCATAGTGAAGGGCACCACCATCTCACAGCAAGAAGGTCATAGGTTCAATCCCAGGGTGGAGCGGCCTGAGTCTGCATGTTGTGGACTGTGGACTGTGGTAGCCTAGTGGTTAAGGTACTGGACTTTGGACCAGAAGGTCCAGGGTTCAAATCCCACCTCTGCCAAGCTGCCACTGTTGGGTCCTTGAGCAAGACCCTTAACCCACAATTGCTTGGATTGTAAGATTGTATCAATTGTAAGTCGCTCTGGATAAGGGCGCCTCTAAATGCTGTAAATGTAAAAAATGTAATGTTGTCCACGTAGGTTTACTCCAGGTGCTCTGGTTTCCTCCCACAGTCAAAAGACACATGTGTGTTAGGTTAATTGATTTCACTAAAATGCCATTGACTTGAGTGTATATATAAGTCTTAATGTAACCTTGTGTAATATGACTCTCTGTGGCCAGCAAAGATATTGCATTTAACAGCAACTGTAGGTCTCAAATCTGTAAGCAGAGTGTAAGATTCTGGCTTAATCAAGCAGCCAAATGCTTTATAACCAGTATTGGGAGGAATAGGAACTTGACCTAAACTTTATAGCTGTTCCTGCGTACTGCAGTTGTGGACCCTGTGGAATTATGTGGATTTCTGCATATTAAAATGTGGTCTGGTCTTCATCCCTGGCCAGTTGTGAAAGACGTTTGCGATCACCAAACTGCAACCACATAAATATCTGGTAAAACCTGACAGAGTATCTCTAAGTTTATTTTTGGTTTTGGTATGTGGAAATTCTAATATGACCTTAATTGTGCTTTTATCGTACTATAGGAATGATAATGCAAATTTGAGGAATTCACACTTCTGGCCTTAATCTATATGCTTTAACAAGCACATAATCATGGATATTACATGCTTCAGGTGTTCTCCCAGATTGTAGGAATGAAGTAATATGTCAGTACAGGCTATTGCCTGCTTATTAAACACGTCCTCTGATATCTGGCTTACACGTGCCTGGAATAGGGACAGGTCATTAAAAAGCCCATAGCCTGATCCTGATATGATCCTGATAAAAGGCTACAGCAATAGACGTGGACAGCCCACTTTATCCCTGTTTAAAGGCGTCCTTAATTTATTCATTCATTGCTCCATTTTCAGTCATGAATAAATTAAGGAGGTATATTCTGGCCTGAGGGCAAGTGGTACCTGGAAGAAGATCAGTTGAACAGTTCCAAACTGCTGAGCTGCTTTTGCTTAATAAATGCATGAAGATGTTTGAGGTAATACAAAAATATGTTGGGGGGCTTTCAGTGCAGGAAGAGCACAGGGTAATAGTGATTGAAGCAAAGTATGAATTACTGAATATTCTCCCCACTATTACAGAAGTCATGGAGCTATCAAAGTCTGTGTAAGGGCAGGAGGCCAACGATAAGATGTTTACTGTGTTGATCCAGAAATAATCATCACAGTTCAATAGGTAATAGTCAGGTATCTGTCAGACAGAGTAATTGCAACAAATCAATAAAAACAAGACAAAACAAACAGACAATGGTCAAACCCATAAGCTCAATTGCTGGCAAGTGCTTGGGATGGGCTACAGTAAGATACTTCAGACCTAAAGCATTTAGGGCTTAACATATCATTATCAGACCTTTGGGGCTTGGTAGGTAGCACCGCCGCCTCACAGAAAGAAGGTCTTGGGTTCAGTCCCAGAGTGGAGCCACCTGGGTCCTTTCTGTGTGGAGTCTGCCGTGTCCTCCCCTTGTCTGTGTGGGTTTACTCCAGGTACTCCAGTTTCCTCCCACAGTCCAAAGACAGTCCAAAAACACGTGTGTTACGTTAATTGATTACGTTAACTTGGCATTGACTTGGGTGTGTCTATATATAAGACTAGTCTTGATGTAACATTGATGTATAGATGTAACCTTGTGTGTGTCGCCGAAATGGTCACTGATATTGATAGTGACATTAAATAAACAAACAAACCAGACCTTTGTAGTTAAATGTGGCATTAAGGCAACCAGTGCGAACTGAATAAGAGCAGTTTAAATTCATCTGGCTTACTTTTTCTTTTAAGGACATGATCTGCGCAGCTTTTATTTTTTTATTCATATTTAAATAAACCAGTAAGGAGAATACATTAAAACTGTGCCAATATGAAGGTTATAAAAGAACTACTACAGTATTACTCAAGGCTATGTTCCTCATAGTGAAGTCTCTTAGTGCACTTAGGCTACTGGGCAGGACTCTCAATGCACTCAGTCTGGACTGGACTCTGAGGAGACTTGGACAGGACTGTATTATTTTGTTTTTACACATAGGCTAAAATGAATTTTTGGATTGAACACAACTCTGCTGTCTCTGGGCACTGGCTCGCTATTCACAGGGTTCCATCTGCAGCTAGTGATATTTATCAAACATGATAACTGCCCAAGAAGTGGATACCATTTGCCATCCCCAGGTTTTTGGACATGATCCCACACCTGGACCTGAAATCCTTTGATGAGGAGGCCAGAAAAGCGTTTCTCTTTCTGAATCTGTGTGCCTCTGCCAGCTTAAATAACCATTTCTTGCTTCCTCTGTAAGCCTCAACAGCATGGAGTCTCTCTCTCTCTCTCTCTCTCTCAGTTGGATGGAGATCTAGAACAAACTGAATGTAGTTTTGACAGTGAAAAATAAATGCTTAGGTGAGGTAAGGACTTTGGTCATCATACACTATAGGTTTTGACCTAGAACATCCATGCTGATTTCAGTAAAAATGCAAAATGCGGTAAACATGCACTTATTTTTATGACACAAAATCTTATGTTTGTTTGTTTATTTGATTTATTTAATGTCACTATCAGCATCAGTGGCCATTTCAGCAGCACACACAAGGTTACATCAAGCCTAGTCATATATATATATATACACTCAAGTCAGTGCCAATTTAGTGTAATCAATTAACCTAATGCATATGTCTTTTAACTGTGTGAGGAAACCGGAGTACCTGGAGTAAACCCACGTGAACACGGGGAGGACATGCAGACTCCACAAAGAAAGGACCCAAGCCGCTCCACCCTGGGATTGAGCCCAGGACCTTCTTACTGTGAGGCTAAGGTGTTATCCACCAAGCCACCGTGCCACCCACAAAGTCATATGTGGTACAAAAAGAATCCATCATGTGTGTATAAATATTAGCATGTTCGGTGTGATGGCAATAGTAGGGCTTCACAGTGGAAAACATGGCTGTGATTTACAGGGCTATCTATCATCTGCATAACACTTTAAGAAAATCTTTATTGGTAGGTAGTAACGAAGTACGAGTACTTTGTTACTGCACTTAAGAATTTTTAGGTATCTGTACTTTACTTGATTATTTCTGTAACTTCTATATTTCAAAAGAAAAATCTGTACTTTTTTTTCACTGCATTTTCAAAACAGTCTCGTTACTTTAACTGTTATTTATCTATTTTAACTATTTATTTATTATTCTTTTTTATATAGACAGTTCTAGTCAGGCACCTAATGAAGCACAAATCAGAATCCTAGGTTTATAATTGATGCAATGCAACTGGCGCAAGGGTGGTTCTGCTGCCTCTCGCACCTGACGATATTTAAGGGGTTCTACAGGCATTTATAAATACAGCTCTGAGATATCATAGAGATACTCAGATTCGTCAAGTATGCCCAAGCGCAGGTTCACACGGCGTAAGGATCAATTTTATAAAGTCTTTCTAGCCCTTTTGAATGTACTGTATTTTTGTATATAAAAAAAATCTAAAGGTTTTGCATAAGTATTTTTAAAATTAAGGAGTGGAGTGTTTAAAAGAAGAATTGCTCTAAAAAAATGGTGATGCTGCAGTTTGTTCGACTAAAATGCATTGACAGTGTTTCAGAGTCGATGACTATGAGCAAATTTAGCAGCATTTATATTTTAAAAATTGTATTCTTTGTATTGTTTGGTTCCTCAAGTCTGAAAATGGTTTTATTCTGTTTTTATTCTGTTCAAGACCAGGACTTTGACTTGGCCATTCCAAAACTTTAACTTTATTCTTCTTTAACCATTCTTTGGTAGAACGACTTGTGTGCTTAGGGTCGTTGTCTTGCTGCATGACCCACCTTCTCTTGAGATTCAGTTCATGGACAGATGTCCTGACATTTTTTCCTTTAGAATTCTCTGATATAATTCATAATTCATTGTTCCATCAATGATGGCAAGGCATCCTGGCCCAGATGCAGCAAAACAGGCCCAAACCATGATACTTCCACCACCATGTTTCACAGATGGGATAAGGGTCTTATGCTGGAATGCAGTGTTTTCCTTTCTCCAAACATAACATTTTTCTTTTAAACCAAAAAGTTCTATTTTGGTCTCATCCGTCCACAAAACATTCTTCCAATAGCCTTCTGGCTTGTCCCACGTGATCTTTAGCAAACTGCAGACGAGCAGACAAATGTTCTTTTCTGGAGAGCAGTGGCTTTCTCCTTGCAACCCTGCCATTGTTGTTCAGTGTTCTTCTGATGGTGGACTCAGGAACAGCAACATTAGCCAATGTGCGAGCAAGCTTCAGTTGCTTAGAAGTTACCCTGGGGTCCTTTGTGACCTCGCCAACTATTACACGCGTTGCTCTTGGAGTGATCTTTGTTGGTCGACCATTCCTGGGGAGGGTAACAATGGTTCTGAATTTTCTTCATTTGTGCACAATCTGTCTGAGTGTGGATTGGTGAAGTCCAAACTCTTTAGAGATGGTTTTGTAACCTTTTCCAGCCTGATGAGCATCAACAATTCTTTCTGAGGTCCTCAGAAATCTCCTTTGTTCGTGCCATGATACACTTCCACAAATATGTGTTGTGAAGAGCAGACTTTGATAGATCCCTGTTCTTTAAATAAAACAGTCCCCAGTAAATAATATGATCAAGTGTGGTATTTTTGTCTCGTTTGTTTGGCTGGGTTCTCTTTGTCTACTTTTGGGACTTGTGTGGGGGTCTGATGATGTTTTGGGTCATATTTGTGCAGAAATATAGAAAATTCTAATGGGTTCAAGCACCACTGTAACTTTAGTCTTCATTAAGACTTATTTGTTTAGATAAATTAGTCACTGTCGCCCTAGGCTTGCTCAATTTGGGATTGGCTGCAGATATTAGAAAATAATTAAAGTTGTAAAGCTGCTTTGAGACAATGCTCCATTGTAAAAAGCGCTATAAAAATAAATCTGACTTGACTTGACTTGACTTTTTGTTGTGGTTAGCTAAAGATGATAATGTTATTTGTATGGTTTCTGCAGATGACCATTATGTACCCTCAGTGTCATGAATGTGTACCTCTTGCCCTCATAAAAGAGTTAGAAAGGCTTTTAAATTAAATACTTTTTCCTTTTTTTTACATTAAGTACATTTTGTAGCATGTACTTTTAAATGTCTGAGTAAACTATATAAGCCATACTTCAACTTTTACTTGAGCATTTTCTTATCAGATTAGTAGTACTTTTTCTTAAGTAAAGAACTTGTGTACTTCTGACACTTCTGCTTTATTGTTCCAAATCATATATCAGAAAATACTAATATCCAAGCATGGTTCTTTCTAGGCCTCAAGTAGTCCTGTCAAACACGTGGCTGTAATATTGGTTAGCAGAGTTCTGTTTCCCTCTAGTGGGCAACACGTGGCTGTACTTTTGGTTAGCAAAGTTCTGTTTCCCTCTAGTGGGCACTGTGTTGAAAGTCATTGCGTAACGAATTTACACATCTGAGCCAATTCAACTGAGAAATATTTTTTGTATACAGTAGTATTTTCCAGTACCATTGTCACCCTTGGTAAAGATGGTAAAAAAGATCATGAAACAATGTGTTTCTGGTAAACGTGGACCAAACCACATATGTCACAATTACTGTCAGCCCAGAAATGACTATGTACACAGCATGAAGCATATTCCAGTTTATAATTTACCTTTTTCAAGATTACCTGATGTTTAGAAATTCCAAAGTCATCATAATTGGAGAAGCAATGAACCTGCCTGGAAGAGAATGTTATTGTGTATGTGTATTTTATTCCCATACTAACTGGGTATAAGAGTTACTCCAATGATCACAGCTGGAGACTTCTGAAGTGGCTATCCCAGTCCCCTGACCTAAACCCTACTGAAAATCTGTGGACTGAGCAGAAGAGAGGATTCCTCAAATCAGGATCTGAGATCCTGGAGAATCTGGGAAGGTTGCTGTATATTCTCCAATCTCATCAAGCCCTGAAAGAGACTTACTGCTGTTATTTACACAAGCGAAGGTTGCTAACAAAACAAAATGCAGTGGATGGCAGTAATTGTATCATATAGATTTGTTACTTCTCTACTGCACCATTTAGGTACATGAACAGCTAATTATTGTGATGCCCAAAATAAAAAATTTGGGCTCATATAAGAGTTTATTCACTACCACTGGGGTTCAGATGGACGGTTGAACTGATTTTAGATGTGTTGGCTGATTGATTGGTTGCTTGCATGGTTTTAATGATTTAGGTATAGCAGACAAATATTTACTAAGACAGTGTCAGATGTTGGCTGAAGTTAGAAGCTGGGCCCTTATCCAAGAAAAAAGGTTGGGAACCACTGGGCCAATTCACAGTAGAGTGTGATTTTTCAACCCCATTTTTATTAGGTGAAGTTAAAACCACAATATAGTGTAAAATATATTCTGCTTTACAGTTTTGACTACTTCAAGAACAGCCGTTGCTGTCACTTTACATTTACACTGGCATAGTGTTCAATCAAATAATTTTCTTCATGTATCCAGCTTGTTATAAAGATGGTTCAGACCACGTGTCAGAAATGATTTGAGTATCCCTAGAGCAGAAAATGTTTCGGGTCTTTAGGTAGTATTTTTTAAGTTGATTGATACTTGAACTTTGTATAACCAGATTTTTAAGACTGTTTGATGATTAAAAACAATGATATGTGAATGATGATTTTAAAGATGATTATTGAGATGATTAATTGGGATTTATTATTATTATTAAGAAATGTAGTGAAGTCAGCATAACCAAGAACACAAAGGTAAAAAAAAAAATTTTTTTTTTTTTTTACAGCATTTAGCAGACGCCCTTATCCAGAGTAACTTACAATTGGTACACCCTTACAATCCAAGCAATTGTGGGTTAAGGGGCTTGCTCAAGGACCCAACAGTGGCAGCTTGGCAGAGGTGGGATTTGAACCCTAGAGTCCAGTGCCTTAACTGCTAGGCTACCACAGTCCCAATAATGTAAGGTAGTCGTGCATGATGGAGCAAGCAACCACCCAAAATGATAAGGCCCCAGCCCTGAGCCCAAAGTTGGAGACAATTATGTAATATTTAAAAAGATGCTGGGGTTTGAATCGAAGATAATGGTAAAGTACAAACATTGAATGAGAGGCCCCAGTCCCTCAGATTGTTGGATTGGCTGCTTTTGAGGAGTTGCTAATTAATCTTAATTTCTTGCTGCTACCCTAGAAATGGAAATCGACTTATTCCCAATAATTGTTTCTTTTAAAGGAACACAATTTCCTCACCTTTCCCTTGCTTTTATTTGAACCCTCAACAAGTGGGCCACTAAGCTTTGTTATTAATATTGCTTTCTCAGCCAAGCGAAAACCATCATATATGAATTTTACAGGCTTTTGTTTAGTTTGAGCTGTCGGTCTATTATATTGAGATACAATTCGGTTTATTACACACTGTAATGTTAAACTGGTAAATAAGACAATAATAGGTGGACGATTGGAAAACATTATAAGAAAGTGTTTGCGAGAAACCGTTAGTGGAAAGTGAAACATTTAGTGTGTTTAGTTTTCAGGGGCGGGTAATTGAAGTATTGTAAACAGAAATACCTGTAAAATATATTTTGCTGTATTTTCATAATATTTAGAGCCAGAATCTGATGCGCTCGCCTTTTAGCTTTTGTGCTAGCCGGTGTTTGGGTTTCGGCTAAGGGCTTGTCTTGTAAAGCTTCCAGCTTTTTTGCCTAATTGAAATAATACACATGCTGTCTTTAAAGTACACTTGATCAGATCGACAGAACTCATGTATTTGAGCTTGATGTTTTATTGCCTCGGTTTAATTTGGGTTGTTGTTGCAAATGTTGTCTGACACGTTTAATAGTTTTGACTTGGTGCAGGCATAGTTAGGGCAGATAAAGCGCGCAGGGCTCGACTGAAGGCCCCATTCAGCAGACTGCTTTCTCTGAACAGCAAACACGGCCATGGCGGATTACGATACCTTCGATGACCGGGCTTACGGTAGCTTTGGTGGTGGACGAGGGTAAGGAAATGCGTGTGTGTGAAAGGGGAGCTCGTCTTTGTGGGTGCATGTTTATGTAGGTCTCTCGGTGAAGTGAGCCGCTGTAGGTGCTGTGTGGAGTGAAAGCTGTTTTAGGCCCGCGCGCTGGAGGAGCTGCGCGAGCGCCTCTGATGAATGGAAAGTCTGGCGGTGGAGAAACGCAAGCGTGCGGGTCTGCGCTGCATCCAGGTGTTTCTGGTGCACTTAGCTCTCCTGGACCATCACGCTCTTTTCTGTAATCAGCGATCGTTGCAGGAGAGAAGAGTAATGCTGTAGGTCCGTGCTTGCCAGCGAGGCAGTTGGCGCCAGGGAGTGATGGTGGAAAAGCGAGTCCACATGGACTGTGACATCGTAGGCATCGGTTCAGTAGCCGCGATTTCTGATGTATTCAGTCAAACATTGTTTACAGTGAAAATGAACCCGGACTGCTGTATTTCTCCATCATGAAGTACCATCGCTGATTCCTGATGGCTGGACATGCCTGTATGGAGGGTGTAAAACTCAGGCCGCATGACTTCACTCAACTCTTCATATAGACATATAGACTTTGCTCCTATTGCTGTACGCTCATGCCTAAACGACTCTGCGCGTTTATTTTACTAAGTATTGCAGGTATTTAGGTGAAAGTGGTTCCAGATAACACATCTGCCATTTCACACGTGCTTAATAAACCCAATTTAAATCAAATTCGAGTTGCACGACCATGCCTAACGGAGCAATCGCGATTATTTGGGTGCAGTATTGAAATTCACATGTGCAGTTATCGAGGCAAGGTAACAACAACAACGTAGCCATGCTTTTTATAGGTTATTTATTTGCAAGATATTGAGCTATTTAGGAAGTTGTTTTTTAAATCAGTAATGACAGTGGTGAAATTTAGATTAGTAGTTTGCAATTATGCAGCTTTAGCAGCTGTGTGGAGTTGGTATGTTCTCTTTGTGTTTGTGCCAATTTTCTCCCAGATTCCAAAGACATTAGGTTATCTGGCATCTGTATGGGACAGTGGTAGCCTAGCGGTAACCTAGCCTATGGACCAGAAGGTCCAGGGTTCAAATCCCACCTCTGCCAAGCTGCCACTGTTGGGTCCTTGAGCAAGGCCCTTAACCCACAATTGCTTGGATTGTAAGGTTGTATCAATTGTAAGTCGCTCTGGATAAGGGCGCTGCTGAATGCTGTAAATGTAAATCTGTAAACTCGGTGTGAGTGACCGCAGGGGTCTGACACCCTGCTTATGGTCAGTTCCCACCTTGCCTTTGCTGCTGGTTAGGCCCTGGCAACCCTGAAAAGGATTAAGCTGGTTTGAAATTAATGTACTATTCTGAACATATGGAACTTACCAAAGAAAAAACTTTCTTCTTTGTTAATTGAAAATGTGTTACTTTTGAGGCATCACAATCTGTGCTAAAATCATTACAGCTCTCCCTCCATTATGCGTTATTTTAAGTAATAGAACACTCAATAACATCACAGCTGTGATTTGGTTGCAGGCGTAAGCTGAAGGCGAGTGCTGTAGATCATCACAGTCGTGATGTTAAAAATAAAGAAGCTCTGAATTTCATACTGAATATGCTGTAATACTGACCTTCCACCATAAAGTAGGTTCACAACAAATGTTGTCACTATGCAACGGAATCAATTCCCTACCCTGCCTTATCACAGTATGCAAAAGGCATATGGTTTATATACAATGTAACACTACCAAGTAATGTTAATTTGAAATACAAAGCGCAAGTAAGCGAAGATGAGAGATTTTAACAATAGAATTTAGTTGTTTTAGTTACTGTGTTATTTGTATATGTTTGTGTGCATAAAGCTTATCACTACTTTGGCGGTGTGTCAGCACAGTGATACTGTTTTGCTTTGAATGCACTTCTCAAGAAGTCGGAGTGTGAGGATGGCACTAATCGTTGCATAAAAGTATATGCTCTCATGAAAAATTGTTGCGCAGTAGTATGTTTTGGAGGTAGAATAAAAAGTGTTATTGCATTTGTGCGGTAGTGATATGCTAGCCTACCACTGTGGGCACCCTGGTTTGGGTCCTGGTGGTGCCTTCTGGTCATGCACAAGCTGCAACTGAGGATGGGGTGCCATTTAGGGGATCATCCTAAATTGCTACAACAATGAACTTGCGATGGGTTGGTCTCCCGTCCAGTGTATGCTTACATTTGCACCTTGTGTTCTCCTGGTAGGACAACCACCACCCCGGAACACTAACCCCCAAGCAGGGATAAAATATAAAAATAAATAAATACCAAGTCTGCAAACTATCTTGATTATCTAGCTTGCTTAGTTCATCAGTATGCTTTATGATGTTCACTATGTAGACTGTGAACACCTGAGCATTCTGTTTCTCAGTGTTTCTTCATTATCTGTCTTTGAAGTATTGTGTTGCCTCTGGCTGCTTATTTTTGGTTTTCTACTTGATGTTTTACAGAGTTAGGGGCACTGTATAAATAAAATTGAACTGAACATCCCTTTAATTTAATCTGTTTTATTATAAAATCCTCTTTTTTCATTAGACATTAGAACATGAGGATTCGCCCCTGTTTGGCAACAAATTAAGGGTATGGTCAGGAAACGTTTGGTGACGACTCGAGGCACAGTGTATTTGGGCAGGAAGTGTTCTGGCATCTGTCATGCACAGATTCGTCTGCCAGATGTCTGTGATTCATCACCCCAGAGAATCTTCTCATTGCTCCAGATTTAAATGCTGGAGCGCTTTACGTACATCTAGTTGATGGCTGTCATTTGGCTTTCTTGAGCTTATTTTGTACTCTGTAGAGACAAGATAAAGTTGTTGAAACTCTGTTTGCTAGGGGGTGACTGGTGATTTGGGCCACTTTTACCAGCCGTGTGAACGTAGCCATTGATTAATTTGGTTTGGGTGAGGTACAGCAAGTAGTGTTAAAAGCTCATGCCATGTTTAAGCTAGTGACCTAGCCAGACGTGACCCTTTATTTTGTATGCAGTAGTACAACATGGAGCCCTTATTATGGCAACAAGCAACTTGAAAGCAAATTAGCTCAATGTTATCCAAGTTGATGGTGTTTTTTTGGCTCAGTGAATTCCAAGACAGGTTCCAGATAACCTTGCGGCCCCTGACCAAGGTAATCAGTGTTCGAGTGTGAGGCTGGTGATGTTTAGTGTCTTTTGTCTCCTGGTCCAGTTTGTTCACTCGTTTTCAACTTCAGTCATGTGCTTTTAGGTAGAACACTAGCTTGGTTTGTGCAGGGAACATGTGCAGTAGTCTATCCTACCTGGCTACATGACTGAATATTTGAAATCTTAGTGTGTTTTGGACTGATTTTTTTTCAAAGAGGCATGCTCGATAGCTCCAGCTCGCACATTGTTCAAACAACAATTAAACCTGTACTTGTATATAGGATTACAGGACATAAAATTTGGTTATTCATATGCAGAGAGACTTTAGGATATGACCCTTTGCTCTCACGAGAATGGCTTTGGTTCAGAACATGATGTTAAAAGTACACGCTAATAATGAAATAAATAAAATGTGAACAAAAATAAGAAAAAAAATTACACAAACGTGTAGTAGGTTCTGTGCACACTCGCGTACTGAAAGAGCATAGTGCTCAAATGGTCGAGCAGTGTGTACTGGATGGAATCTAGTATGTACTGTTTAAGTATGCCATTTTGGATGCAGCCAAATTAAACTTGTTTATTGCCATTTATAACAAACTTCCCGCCAAGTACAATAAGGGGGGTTTCTTCTGCTGTTTTAATCCCTTAGTCAAAAGTTGGTCTGTATTTTCATCCATCTTTTCAGCTAGGAAGTGCATGGACCTCTGACCATGGGGGTTCACTCCAAGCTTCAGCCAGTTACCTTGCAAAATGTGCCTCATTTCTGTCATGCCATTGATTGACTCTCAGGATCAGATTACAGAAATGTCGGGCAGTCCACCGATACATATCCGATCGATCCTCCCATCTCTAAGAAATTATCGTAGACGATGCATCTCGCACACCCCTGGCCTACAGTGAACACCACTGAGCTCCTGAATGCAGTGCAGTTACCCTTCATTGTCACTGCAGAATTTGGTAATGCAACTTTTATGATGCACCAGAACATTCTTTGAGTACACAAAGGTTTGTTGTTGTGTTTGGGGATTGCGGCCAATTGCAAAAGCTAGCGTTTTGATAATGAGTTATACATAGGCCAGCCCTGTATTACGTTTCTGATGCCACACCTGAGAAATCAACTGTGTTATTATACAGAACATTTTATAGTGGCTCTGATTGGTAAGGGGGTGGAAGAAACAACTGTGTCTGTAGAAATTTCCCCCTCTGTATTAGTGTCAGGTACTTGGGTGTCTTGCGAAGATACATTTACTCTGACACCAGCAGAATGTCTCTGGCTTGTTGGAGATGTCCCTTGGCAGCTGCCTGTGCCTTGATAGCCAACATATCACTGGTTTCAGACGCTTGCAGAGATGAAATGAATATGTAAATTTAGAAAACAGTTCAAGCTGAATGCAGCATGGTGCTAAAATCAATTTCAACAGCTGAAACATCTGCGTGTCTTCGCTTGGTGTAGTGTACAATAAGCAACACAGACAGGTTGGAGTTTTATTGCATGTGGTAGGTTGTGAAAGTGACCACAAAGAACCATCAGAGGAAAAACAAACTCTTGTTTTTGTTTCCCATTTCAGACATGCTGTGTTTTTGCATGCATGATTATTAATTGTATTATAATTACTTGCGTGCAAAGTTCAGATGCTCGCGTCAATCTCGGTTAAACCTGTGTAGTATATCGTTTTCCACAAGAGTTACTTCTATCCTTATGGTCAGATTATATGAGAGGAGGTTGATTGGTTAGTATTTGTTATAACAGCATGGTGTTTTTTTTTGTTTTGTTTTGTTTTGTTTTTTTTGCTCAAGTGTTATCGCTCCAATGACGCTTTGCTAAGTAGCAACATGCACACAAACATGCACTCGCCAACCACTTTATTAGCACAGATCCTTGTTTCTACACTTCCATTTTCTCATCTCCACTTACTGTGTATAGCCACGTTGTAGTTCCACAATTACAGACTGTAGTCCTCATTTCTTGACGTACTTTTAATCCCCTTTACTCTGATGATCTGAGCCACCATAAGGCAGGTATTATTGGTCGTTCTCATTACTGCATTGATGGTGGCGGTGTGTGTTATTGTGTGTTGTGCTGGTATGAGTGGATCAGATACAGCAGTGCTGCTGGAGTAAACACCTCAGTGTCACTGCTGGAATAATAATAGTCCACAAAATCCCAAATGTCCAGCCACCAGCATCCTGTGAGCATTGAAGTATTAGGACACAATGATGAAGGACACAAACTGCAACAACAGCTATTGTCTAACATGGTTTTACGTTTACAAGGTGGAGTAATATGGTAGATGTGTCTAATGGAATACACTGCGAGTGAACAGTGTTTAAAAACTCCAGCAGCACTATAGTACCAGCACAACACACACTAACACACCACCATATTAGTGTCACTGCAGTGCTGAGAATGATCCACCACCCAATGGTCTGTGTTGGTCCTGTGGGAGTCCAGACCATTGGAGAACAGAGGAAAGGAGACTAACAAAGTAACAAACAGATACAGATGGACTACAGTCTGTAGTGGTGCTGAAAAAAGTGTTGGAACAAGGATGTGTACCTAATAAAGTGATCGGTTAGTGTATCACACTAGCATATAATGCAGTAGGCCTAGAAATATCTAAATTTATTTAGTTTAATTGTTAATTAATTTAATTTGAAGTTTCTGTCCTTTTTCCATTCATCTTCGCTTATTCAAACTTTCTATTTCAAACTTCACACTAAATAAAATTTGGTAGTGTTGTATAAACCATATTCTTTTTGTAGCATACTGTGTTAAGGCAGAGTAGGGAAGTGTTACTGTTGCAAACTCGTTTGTTGTGAATGTACTTTTTGGTGGAAGGTATTGTCAGGATTAAACTTTATTCACTGTGAAATTCAGGGCTTTGATTTCATTTGTTGCTTTATTTTGTTGTTAAAAAAAATATTTAAAAGCAATAGAATACTCAAGGTCACATATCTCGAATAACGTTACGGCTGTGATGATCTACGGCACTGTCCAAATCACAGCCATGATGTTATTCTTGATAACACACGGCCTCGAGTGTTCTGTTGCTTTAAGCGTAGGACATTGAAAGGTTTAATATAGCAAGTTCTTTTTATTATAAACAGTGTTGCCAGAGTGGAACCATTCAGAAGTTGTGTGTGTTTTTTTGTTTGTTTGTTTGTTTTTAAACGAAGCTGAAACGGGTTGATGATTATTCTTCATACTATCCAGCCAGTAGCAGTACCTGCACACTCAAGTTTATCTTCCTCATTCATTTGAATTAAAATAAATGAAAAATGACAAAAACTAGGATGAAATGAGTCTTTTAGTCCAAAAGACTATGACTAAAAATAAATCAAAATTTGCTGTCAAAATATAATACTGCTTGCCACAGGTGTATAAAATCAAGCACCTGGCCATACAGTCTGCCTATACAATTCATTTCATTTCTGTATTTCATTCAGTCGTTCATGTTGTTATCCGCTTAATTCTGGTCGGGGTTGCCGCCTAGCCAGCAGCACGGGATGCAAGGCAGAAACAACCCTAGACAGGGGTTCAATCCGTCATAGGTTACACACACTAAGGGCATTTTAGAAACCCCAATTAACCTAACACGCATGTCTTTAGATTGTTGGAGGAAACCAGAGTAAACCCCCATAAACATGGGGAGGACAAACTCCACACAGGGCAAGATCAGGATCGAACTGGGGACGCTAGAGCTGTGAGGCGACTGAGCTAACCTCTGCACCACAGTGCAACCCACAGTGTGTTTTTATACATGTATAATAGTGTGTATGATCCTATCTGGTGTTTGTGGGGTGGGCTTCAGACTTCCCCACTGGACACACAATATTTTACAGTACCACATTTGACTATGAATTTCCTATAGACCGTGCAGGGTGCTGTAGGGCTAGTGAGATGAAGCTGTGCCTGCTTTTCTTTGGGGTGGATGTCCAGTAGGGTTGGGTATCATTTGATTTTGATCAGTTCCAGTTCTGATTCTGCTTATTATTTCTGGTTCCAAGATTCAGTTCCAAAATACAGCAAGTCCTCTAGATGCGAACCTTCGACTAACAAAATTTTAAAGATGCCAATGTGCATCTGAAATGCATTGAAAATAATTTAAATAGAACAGGGACCAAAAGCGTGAAGCACACAGAAGCGAAACATGCTCAGTTTGCATCAAACAAAGGCAATGCAGGGTTTAAATAACCAAAGTAATGAGACAGAAACTAGAAAAGACTGAACTAAATCAGGAAGTGAGAACGTAAACAACGTGTACGGTACCTGTCTTTGTTTTTGTAGAATTATTTCCCTATTTTATACCAACAATGGCTGGTGTTATGTGTAAAAGCAGTGATGATCTTGCTAGGATGCGGTGAGCCTTAACAATGGATACTAAAATAAAAGTAAGCGAAATCAGGTGTTGGAGGCTCACAAGCTGGCTGCTTAGGCCGAGTATGTTGTACTTACAAACTTTTGGACATGCGAACCCACTCTTAGAACAGAACTGGTTTGTATGTAGGGGACTTGCTATAGTGAAAAAATGGCGAAATGTTTAGATAACGTAGATGATCATATACGATCCCACAAGGAACGTAAAATAAAAATAACTTTCCAGGGGTAAAAAAAAAATATATATGTGGAGCTAGCTCATGCTGCACTCAGCTATGGAGACCACATTAGGTCAAACACTGTGCACTACCAATGCCATACTGGTGCCTTAGATGTTTTTGCCATGTTTGAGGTGCAGCCTTCTTTACACCTGCTGCTTTATTAGGAACACCTGTTCAACTGCTTGATAATGCAAATATCTAGGCAGCCAATCGCATGGCAGCAGCTCATTGAAGCAAGTAGACATGGTCAAGATGACCTGCTGAAATTCAAACCGAGTATCAGAATGGTGAAGAAAGGCGATTTAAGTGACTGTATATGTGGTATGGTAGTTAATGCTGGATGGGCTCAGCCAATTATTTAAGGTGAGCTGATATACTGGGATTTTCACACATGGCCATTTCTAGGGTTTACAGAAAATGTTTTAAAAAAGAGAAAATATCCAGTGAGCAGGAGTTGAAAATGCCTGGTTGATGTCAGAGCTGGTTCAAGCTGATAGATATGCAACAGTAACTCAAATAACTACTTGTTACAACTCAGGAATGCAGAAGAGTATCTTTTGAACAAATCAAACCTAGAAGCAGATGGGCTCCAGCAGAAGACCAAATTTGACAATAGAAGATATGCTGCTGCTATTGTTCTGATGTGGGACAGATTTCTTGGCACGCGTTGGGGCCCTTAAAATCAATTCAGCATTGTTTCAATTAGAGATGCACATGTTGATGTTGCATTTCAGTTGTGTCTTCATTGCTACTTGGTAAACTAATCTCCCCTTATGTAGCACAGTACTAATGAAGGAGTAAATCTGTTTTGATCACACATGAAAATGCATTTGTAGGAACCTGTAGGGATAAACTGAATTTAATTGTTTATTTTTTAACCTGGTTCTTGGAATTTTTGAAACAGGGTTTTGATAATCAATCTTTCAGCCAACGGTTGCTTTAACTCTGTTGATCGTATCTCTTCAGTGCTAATACTTCTCCCACCTCTCTAGGTGTTTGCACATGTTGGTTGGTAGCATACAACTCAAGCCTGTAATTAACCAGAGACGGTAATGTCTCTTTCTGGTAACTTCAAATGTTGTTTTCCACTGTTGTAACTCTGGCGCGTGTAAGGTGAAATAGGGCTACAACTTTGTAAAATGCCTTGTAAGACACAGACCTTTAATTTCTAATACCGTATTTTTCGGACCATAAGGCGCTCTTAAAATCCTTTAATTTTCTCAAAAATCGACAGTGCACCTTTAAATGCGGTGCGCCTAATGTATGAATTAATTCTGGTTGAGCCTTCTGACCTAGAACCGATTGTAGATGGTACACAGCGCTCATAAATCTGTCAAAATGTTTTAGCACGGTCTTTGGTAGGTTACGCAAGCTTATCAACCGTAGTGACGCAGAATAGCGGGGTAATACGGTATTGACTTCAGCATTGGGTAGTGCATTCATTCATTCATTTTCGAAGCGCGAATTTCAAACTCAACGCTATCATCACGCAGGGATACAACATGGACAAGAGAGCAGCTGCCGAGAGAGAGGAATTCAACATTAACGATTAATGGTACGGAAGTGGAGGGAAGGAAGCCAATGAGAAGACGCCTGCACCAGGTTAAAGACCAAAACGAGCCTTCCGACGGAACATTAGAGTTTGTTTCATTTTCATGCGGTCTTTAACCCGGTGCGCTTTATGTTATGAAACAAGATCAGTCAGCAGCCGATCAGTGATATAGCGTCTTATAATCCGGTGCGCTTTATGGTCCGGAAAATACGGTAAATGTTTTTGGGTATGCCCCATTTGTTTTACATGCCATGTTCCTCTAATGGATCAAATAATTGGACGAAAAATAAATCTTGGCAATGGACCTTAGTGCTGTCCTGTTTGAAGTCAAAGATCTGTTTGCACCTTATTTTCCATGTTGAGAGGTGTCATATGGTGTTTAAAGATGTTTTTAGAGTTTGCTGCAATTTTTCTCTTACATGGTACCATAAATCTTAAATTGCTGGTCAGTAAAGATGTGAACAGGTCCACTTGTCTATTTTATTACCTAAGCTGATGTAATACTGACCTTTGCTCTGAGGAGAAGCTCTAGGATGGTGTGTTGAACATCAGAAGAGGGTACTGCAGTACTGATAGCATGCCTCCTTAACCAGCCCATGGCTGACTGCTATTATCATTTATTATATCATTTAGTTGTTCGTTTGTTTTACTTTTTGAGCATTACAATGGTGAAGAAAGGTGCTTTAAGTTACTTTAAATATGAAATGGTTGTTGATGGGATGGGTTTTGTTTTTGTTATTTTGTAGAAATGCTGATATACTGGGATATTCATGCACAGCCATCTCTAAGGTGTACAGAAAGAAGAGTCTCTCATTCTGCTTCCACATTCAGATGGTAGTGTTAGAATTGGTGTAAACACCACCCTGGCTTGTGTCAGTGGTTACGGCTGCTCCTGGTGGTGTAATGGTGTGGGGGATTTTTACTTTTTGGTGGCTTAGGCAGGGTGACCTACTGTAAATGACCACCCTTATGTGAGTCATATCTCCTGCACCAGGAAAGTTAAAATTTTATCTTCAACAGCCTTCACTCCTGCTCCCACTCTTACTTTTATCTGTCAAGAACTGGAGATATGTTATATCATCATGTTGCCCATCCCTGGTTGTAGTCCAGTTCCTTTATGTAGACTGTCAAAATGTCCACGTGGAAGAACATCATGTGTTATAGATAAATTTACTGCATTTACAGGCCAAAACGTATTTTAATTTTGTTAGAAATTTGTAAGTTTATTTGGATCACCTATTGAGTTTTTTTTTTCTTTAAGTGTGTTTAAAGCTAAAACATAATAATAATTTTAAAAAGCTTTTTTATTTAAAGATTGCTTTCACTCTTAATTGATTGCAATACAGAAACCTTTTTTTATTTAGATAGATATTGTGGACGATTAAATCAGTAATTGGGAATTTTTTCGAGATCAGAGTTGCACAAGCCTAGTGCGCACAGCAGAACGTCCCCCCCCCCCGTTCCCCCCAATTACAAGTCATATAATGAGCATAACAACAAAATGCAAAACAGAAGCATTTTTCACTAGTGGTGTCAGACTTATGGCCCCCACTGTATGCATTACTGGTGAAAGACGCTTCTCTCTTACAGCTGAACACAATGGGACCATTTCTAGTGCATTGTCATTGTTCAGCGATTGTTTGAGTAACTTGGGCACCTACTGTTCTTAGTATTTTGCCAAACACTCTGTAGGTTGTACGATGGAGTCTGAAGTCTGTTGCATTATTAGTGGCTCTGTGAAATTCCCAAAGCAGAATTCATTCATTACTTCTGCTTGTTTACTACATTCCTCCGTGTTCGATGGACAGCTTTCCAAACATTTAATGTTCTGATAAACCATAAACTCAATGAACGCTTTAAATCCACTTCTTGCTCTTGGAAGCAAGTCTGACCAACATATGCTGGGCTTTGTCATAATTATAATGACCTCGTTGTCTTGATGCCACTCTACTGAGTGTTTTTTTTGATACTACTCATTTGTTTTGATACCTTGATTTATTTTTAATGACCAGCTTAAACAGATAAATGGTGTTCATTTGCACATTTTCTGATGTTAGGGTTTTGGTGGCTCAAGAATGTGGTCCCACAACATTTCAGTTGCTGGATTACTGACCAGAAAATCCTGGGTTCAATTCCCAGTACTGCCAACCTGGCATTGTTAGGCCCTTGAGCAAGGCCCTTAACCCACATTTGCTTGGATTGTATCTTGTAAGTTGGCATTGGGTGCAAGTTGCTCTGCCAGATGACTGAATATACAGTTGTCTTTGTGAAGGGGAAAAAAAAAACCCTGAACCTACAATGACCAATGGTGTTTTTGGACAGACCTCGAGGTGGAGGTGGTCCAGGCGCACCCCGCAAGCAGAAGGAGCTCCCAACAGAGCCCCCGTACACAGCTTACGTAGGCAACCTTCCCTTCAACACAGTACAGGGAGACATAGACGCCATCTTTAAAGACCTCAGTGTGAGGAGTGTGCGACTAGTAAGAGACAAAGAGACGGACAAATTCAAAGGTGCGCCACAATTTTATTGATTCGTTAATTACTGCTTCTCAGATATTGCCTGATATTAATATTTTTGCTATTGCCTCTTTAGGTTTCTGTTATGTAGAGTTTGATGACTTGGAATCCCTGAAAGAGGCTTTGACGTATGATGGTGCTGTAAGTTGCTTAAGTTTCTGAAGTGTTAATACATGAATACTGGGCATCAGCTTTCTGTGCTAATTTTTTCTTAGGTTTAATCTTGGTGATATTTTCCATTGTAGCTGCTTGGAGACCGATCGTTGAGGGTTGACATTGCAGAGGGTCGAAGGCAAGAGCGAGGTGGTGGGTTTGGCTTCCGGAAAGACGACAGAGGTACAAGCCTTTGAATCACTTGTTTTTCTGTTTGTGTG
>JAJAGP010005693.1:0-29998 GCA_025084515.1 Ancistrus triradiatus | reverse complement strand
CCAGAAACTAAACAAGGATGGCTTATAAGAATAGCGATTTTTGCTGGATGATAAACAGAACCTCCTACCTTCACAATATACAACACAGAACTGAACGTTTCTGCATTCAGAGCCATACATATTCACTATGAATAAAAAAACAGAGTGACACCTACAGGTAAAGAAGAGGAACCTCGCCCTACACTACAATGTTATTTCCTGGATTTTTTTTCTCATTTTGTCTCTCATAGTTGAAGTGTACCTATGATGAAAATATATAAACCTATCTCATCTTTCTAAGTAGGAAAACTTGCACAATCAGTGGCTGACTAAATACTTTTTGCCCCACTGTGTAGAGAAAAATGATCCAATATTACATATTAGTGAGTGACAAAAGTATGTGAACGTCTAGGATTAGCAGTTAATTTGAAGGTGAAATTAGAGTCAGGTGATTTCAATCAATGGGATGACAATCAGGTGTGAGTGGGCACCCTGTTTTACTTAAAGAACAGGGATCTATCAAAGTCTGCTCTTCACAACACATGTTGTAACATGTAACATGGCATGAACAAGGGAGATTTCTGAGGACCTCAGAAAAAGAGCTGTTTATGCTCATCAGGTTGGAAAAGGAAACAAGGATCTCTAAAGAGTTTGGACTCCTCCAATCCACAGTCACACAGATTTTGTACAAATGGAGGAAATTCAAGACCATTGTTACCCTCCCCAAGAGTGGTCGACCAACAAAGATCACTCCAAGAGCAAGTCGTATAATACTTGGCGAGGTCACGAAGGAGCCCAGGGTAACTTCTAAGCAACTGAAGACCTCTCTCACATTGGCTAATGTTAATGTTCATGAGTCCACCTTCAGAAGAACGCTGAACAATATTGGTGTGCATGGCAGGGTTGCCAGGACAGCTTGCCATCATCGATGGAATAATTAATTCTGAATTATATCAGACAATTCTAAAGAAAAATGTCAGGACATCTGTCCATGAACTGAACCTCACAAGAAGGTGGGTCATGCAGCAAGACAATGACCCTAAGCATACAAGCCGTTCTATCAAAGAATGGTTAAAGAAGAATAAAAGTTAATATTTGGGATGGCCAAGTCAAAGTTCTGACCTTAATCCAATCGAAATGTTGTGGAAGGACCTGAAGCGAGCAGTTAATGTGAGGAAACCCACCAACATCCCAGAGTTGAAGCTGTTCTGTACGGACGAATGGGATAAAATTCTTCCAAGCCAGTGTGCAGGATTGATCAACAGTTACAGGAAACGCTTAGTTGCAGTTATTGCTGCACAGGGCGGTCACACCAGATGCTGAAAGCAAATATTCACGTACTTTTGCCACTCACTAATATGTAATATTGGATTATTTTCTTCAATAAATAAATGACAAAGTATAATATTTTTCTCTCATTTGTTTACCTGGGTTCTTTTTACCTACGTTTCACTTGTGTGAAAATCGGATGATGTTTTATGTCATATTTATGCAGAAATAGAAAAAATTCTAAAGGGTTCGCAAACTTTCAAGTACCACTGTAAACAAAGTGGCCCTAAATTATGGTTAAGCATGAGGTGGTACTGTAAAGTGCAGAGTGTCACATACTATTGCAAATACTATTGGTTTGGTGTGTTAATATTGATCCCAAACTTTTAGATTTGGTGGGGATCCAGTCACTTTTGATCCCAAGACGTTTTGCCTTAGCAGGAATCCTGGTACTTTTAATCCCAAAACGATTTGTTTTTGCAGGGATCCAGGCACTCTTGATCTTAAAATGTTTTAGGTTTGGCATGGATCCAGATGCTTTTGATCCCAAAATGTTTTGTTTTTGCAGGGATCCAGGCACTTTTGATCCCAAGACATTTTGCTTTAGCAGGGTTCCAGGTACTTTTGATCCCAAAACATTCTGTTTAGGCAGGGAACCAGGGGGGTATTTCAGAAAGCAGGTTTAACAATCCCTGAGTTCAAATCTGAATTCTGGGTTGACCAATCCTGAACTGTCCAACTCAGAGTTTTTGGTTTCAGAACGGGGGATAACGGTTAGTTCAGTCAACTCCGAGTCACTTTAACCCCGCGTAAAACTCGTGCACGAGGAGATACAAAGCCCTCATCAATGGAACACAGATAAGACGGATCAGCACGGCAACGGAAGAGAAAACCGGGCTCAATCCTCGCACTTCAACCCAGTGGAGTTCGAAATAGGTGCGTATATATAATTTGAGCATATATTTAGGAAAAAAATAATACAGTAGCAAAATAACGTGAGCTGGCGTGGCAAAAAAAATGCTGCCCGAGTCAATGGCGTGAGTAATAACTGAAAAAAGTTTTATTCCGAGTGTTCCACTTATTTTATTTTACGTGTGTGCGCATGTTAATATTTATGCAGGTGCAACCCAACAAGCACAAAATGTAGCTACTTATCAGGAAATGAAGATGAAACACAAAATATAGTTGAAACGGGTAAGGTATAATATCATTAAATGCGATCGTGATGATGTTTAGCCTACCCTATCTAATTAAATAATACGAAGTGGTTATGTCACATATGTAAGTAGCTAGTGAAATTTATTAAGAGAGAAAAAAGTAAATTGTTCAGCCATTCCAACACTGACAGTATTTCATATTATTTATTTGAAAGCAACACCTACATGCCTTTATACATATAAGTCTCCCAATTTGTTCAGTGTTGGATGTGTTCAAATTTGACCTCTATTATAGCCAATAGAAAAATGGTGAGGGCCAAAAAACAGGTGGGGGTCCACCACCACCTCTCATAGAGGCTGAAGAGATGGCCCTCATTCAAAACACTGGGTGACCTGTTGCTGAAGGCATCTCTGGAGGAAGCTCATCTGACCCAGCCACCCCCCAGGACCCAGTGGCCTACATAAGAGGGTAGTCATTCAAATTAAGGATATAAACTTATGTACATTCATCACTTTGCCACTGTGGGATCAGTGATGCCACCCATCCATTACTAGACACAACTTGGCACACAGATTTTCTTGTAGCAGTACAATTCTTTGTAATTGACTGCTATTACCTTTCCAGATTCTTCATATTTTCATGGTGGCTCAAAAGTTACATATATTGAAAAAAACTGTTTTGCACACTGTTGTAGAAACAAAAAGTCCAATTAGGTACATTGTCTTGTTTTCAAATTAGTAAAATTAGTTAAAGTTATAATTTAACTGTCTAGTCTTCTCAATTTTCTACCAGTTACACAACAAAAACTGGAGTGTTAAAATTTCAGAGTTAAACAGTTGAAACAGTTGAAACAGTTAAAAAGTTGATTTTAACTCTTAACGAGTTATTTTAACACATTGGGAGTTAAATGATGTTCAGTGTCAGAGTATACTGTTGGTGTAATCTGGTGGACCCATAACAGAGCTCCATGCAGGTATAAATACTTTCAATACTCCACAGAAAATTGTTCATTTGTATTGCAGGAAGGTAATGAGGAAACCTTGTCAGCTGCCACAGAGAGGGAAGATACAGAGAGGCCTACTGAGCTTTACACCTTGAAAATCACATCTAACAGTTGATCATACAGAGTGCTGCTGGAAATTACAATCTAGAAGAAGGTCCATCCACCTCCGCAGAACAATGTATCTCAGTAAGATGTTGTTCAGAACTGGCCCATGACTTAGACCTGGCACTGTGATATTCAATGTCATTTTGTTTGCGTTCCTGTAGCTCCCCGTAAAAGGTGTATTTTTAGAAACAAATTGGAAATTATAATCTAGAAATGGATCACATAAGGCTGCAGATATAAAAGACAATAATGGAAATACAACTGCTGGAACATCAGTTAAAGGTGGATGAGGTGCCCACAGGTGGATGATTTTACTTGTTTGAAGAACATAAATAATATTAACCTCTGTACTGCATTTTTCCTTGCAGGGAATAAAGGAGACTTCATAAAAAGACAGGCATGTTGTTTTTATTTGACACTGAGGAGGTGATAGGCAAATCAAAAATGATGGTAGCAGATTGTGTCTCTCACTGCTCTTGCATCTCCTGCATCAGCGATGTGGTCAGGATTTATTTCAGGATTGGTTACTGGATGAGTCATTGAGATCCCCAATGCTCGTTTCTACCCTGGCTCATGTCCTGCAGTGAGCCAAGTTCTAATATTGCTGTGGTCCAGGCTCAGGATCAGCACAAGGGGTCAGCAAATAGGGCTGGCAGGGGTACCTTCTGTCTGTAACTATTAAACTCTCCAATGATGGATTATACAAGGATACAGTTTAAATTATCAGTGGCAAATATAACTAAATATTGATTATGAGAGGATATGGTTATATGTACTGTATGTATTCACCATGGGCAAATCTAGCACTCACTGTACACTCATGAAAACTTTACAAGTCATGCACAGACCCAGGCCACTTTCCTTCCATGTTGCTGATGATGTGGGCTGCATCACATATGATCTTCACACTGCAGAACAGTAATTAACTGCAGTGGCTGTATTGTGATTTGTATTTCATTTGTAATGCAAAATTGCTATTATTTAGGCCTACCTGCACATTAATGTTGTGGGAAAACTTCCCATTCACTTAATCTCCTTCATTTAGCGAAGAGTGCCATCTATGAAGCCAATCATACTTGGAAACCCTAACATCATATTAATATTAAAATCATATTAACTGATTCAAGTCTCAAAGCTTCATACTAAATAAATTTCTTGTTGTTTAGACTGATATCTGAAATTATGTGGAATTCTTCTTTGATCAGGCTTTGGCTCACCACAAAGGTTTATAGTAACCGTTTTACATTTACATTACATTTACAGCATTTAGCAGACGCCCTTATCCAGAGCAACTTACGAAAGTGCTTTGTAATCTTCCTAGGAGATAGAACCTCATATTAGTACAAGCAAACAATAGCTCAAGTACACAATCCAACTACAACCTGCTCATATCTGGTGTAGGGAATTTTTTTTTTTTTTTTCTTTTTACTAGAGGATATGCAGTTTTATTCACTCAAGTGCTGGGTGAAGAGGTGGGTCTTTAGTCGCCTCTTGAAGACAGCAAGAGACTCAGCCATACGGACATCGAGTGGAAGTTCATTCCACCACCTGGGTGCCAGGACGGAGAGGAGTCTTGAAGCTTGTCTTCCTTTAATCTTATGTGGAGGCTCCAGTCGGGCCAAGCTCGTATCTCGGAGGGTGCGAGGTACAGAACGTGGTGTAGCGTGATCGCTGTATCTCCCTCTCTTTACCTTCTTCCCCCAAGTCATAAACTTTACAACATCTTGGAATGCAAGAAGGCCCTACATCTGGACAGGATCTTAACCCCCACCATTTGACTCCATCAACAGTTAACTCTTTCCCAAACCGACATACAACCTTCGACATCTCCAATCATAAACTAAGTCCATGTGCTAATCTTGGGTTTCAACGGTCCAGGCCACCAAGTTTTCTCAATTTCCCTTTTAAAACTGATTGTGCAGAAGATAACGGTTTACTTCACAGTGAACCTTTCATCACAAGCCTCTTGTAAGCCTTATCACCCCAGGAAAAGGCCCAGAAGACACCCCTATATAGATTTATGACACAAAGAACTCAGATTTTGTTCTAAAGAGACAAACTTTAATAATGGTATTTAAACTCCTGATGGGAACCAGTTTATATCTTCATCGAAACTTTTTAATTACATAAACAAATAATATTTGGATCCTGAGAAGTCCAAACATGCTATATACATTTAAATGATTCATACAAAGAGTGGATCAAGCATATTCTTTTATGTCCACACATATAATTAATATATATATACATATGTATGTTACTGAATTTATGTATCTTCATATCTACTTGATTAAGTTTTAGTATAATTATCTTTTTTGTTTTGATATTTAGTGAGCCCGTTTAGTTATTATGATATATAGAAATTAACAGCTTTTGCCTATGTGTTATTGAATCGGATCGGGTTTTAATAATTTGTGCAAACAAAATGAAGTATTACAAGTACCGTTTCCTACAAGCTTGTAATTAATCATAGTATTGTTTAGTTAAAATTATAGTAAATGGCCTGTGCTGTAGTTAAAAATGCTTTAACGATATTCTAGGTTATCAATTCAAGGTGCCTTTGATCATCTGAACCTTACAACGAAGTCTGCATCTAAACTTGTAACCTTTGAGGATTTTTTTGTTATTGTGTGATACTTTTAATCTCTTTTAGATATGTAGGAATATATATTTAATCCAAGTTAGAACGTCTAGCTCATATGGTGAAATAATAGACTTAACCATGATAGGAGGGCTTTACTGAGGAGTCAGCTTCTCATTGGCTAGTAAGGGGCAATCCTTTATGTACCGCCTCCGGCCGTACCCCCGAGCTGGAACATTCAAAAAGCAACGCGGGAGCTAGCTTCAAGTTTCGTGTTTTTTAGTCTTGTGTCTTTATGTTCTTTAAGTCTTTTCCTTTGTCTTTTGTAGTTTTTCCTTTTGTCAGCGTTTCTGATTATTCATTTTACTCAAGTTTTTCCGCGTTTACTTTAAAGTTTCCTGTTACAGCAGTCTTAAGTAGTTCGGTAATCGCCTGGAACTAGGAGATAGTTAAAAGACGACCCAGACTCTAGCTCGACCATTTTTGTACCATACAAGTTTTTCAAGTTTTTGTTGAAGCTCGTGGTGTGTTAGAACCGCGCCAACTCCACCTTTATCTGTGGCCAAAGATAAATCCTGAGTTGTAACGCATGCGAGAATGAAAAAAGTCACAGCAGGGGGAAAGGCTTTCCTCATACATGGCCCCCCCAACTATGGAATAAACTTCCCACTTTGTTCGAGATTCAGCACACCCTCCAAAGTTTTAAGTCTAGGCTAAAGACATACTTATTTACGCAGGCTTTTTGACTAGATTTAGACCAGGTTGCATGACTTGGGTTGCTGGGGTCGGAGTCTGGAGTCATGTCTGGCCTGCCTGCCTCTTGTCCGCTAGCCGGGAGTGTCGAGTGGGCGGTCTGGCGAACTAGGCTTGGGTCCTCGTGATTTTGACTCAGGCATCCTTGCCTTAGAATAAGGGCAGAAGCTGGGGGTTCATAGTTCCAAGAGTCTTATGGTGATCAGAGACGTTGGGTTGCTGTCTTCTCCGCTCGTGGGTTGCCAATGTCTCAATGTGATCCCTATGGCTGTGTTTCCTACCAGTTCTCCTCTTTCTAGCTCTCTAGCTATGATGCTATAGCTAATGCTGCCGGGGTCTCATGCTACCTGTGGCATCAGTGATTGACATGGCATCAGTGATTGTTAAATAAACACTTGTGCTCTATTAATCAATAACTAATTACATTTTCTGTTTTCTCTCCAAGCTGTGTTCCGGCAGTATTCCCCGGCCCCACACATGATGTTCATCTGATGGAGCTCCACTGTGGGCATAATTCACATTTTTATTCGACCATGACTCCATGACTTTAGTTTTTGCTCTTAGATTTATCATCATACTGGGCCACTTAATGTCGATGTGAATACTTCACATTTTATTTCGAACTTTGGACTCCATGACTGTAGTTTCGCTCTTAGATTTAATCATCATACCCGGGCCACTTAATGTCGGATGTGCATACTTCACATTCTATTCAAACTTTGACTCCATGACTTTTAGTTTGCTCTAGATTTATCACCTACGCCGCCCAAGGAGGTTGGGTCCCTTTTTGAGTCTTGGTCCTCCCAAGGTTTCTTCCTAGAACTAGGGAAGTTCTTTCCTGCCACTGTCGCCCTAGGCTGCTCAATTTGGGATTGGACGTTGTTATTAGGAGATAATCTAAAACTTGTAAGTTGCTTTGAGACAATGCTCCAACCCTTGTAAAAAGCGCTATATAAATAAATCTGAACTTGTACTTGATGCCGAGTACGCGTGAGCCCTCAGCCTAAATCGGGCAAGGACGCCATTTTAAGTTCACCAAGTTCACGTGGTCAAACAATCGGCAAGAACCCCAAAGAGCTAAGCCGCTGAAGGACGCCTGGTCAGAGTTACGGGATGTGCCAGACGGACGCTAAAAGCTCCCCAATATCGTGCCTTTGGACGGGCTGGGCCCAGGGTGGATTGGGAATGCCCCGAACCACTCGAGTGACCTTCCAGGCGAGTACCAATTTATGGCTTTTCTGGGTTCCTGATGCTCGGGTCTCAAAATTTGTTAATCTTTAAACCACGCTTCAACATAGAACTTATTCCCGCCTAAGTAATTTTTTTACATACTATCCACATTCAAACGTAATTAAGGTTACCAGTAAGATTGCAACCACATTAGTAATTATTGCGCGGACCGATAAGTTACATAGAGTCATTTTGGTTTCCGATTTTATTACTGTAAGGTGTACGCTTGCCATTATCCCCTGTTTTCTCCATACTGTGATTATACATTGTTCATCGTCATTTTTTATGATTTTAACTCTGTGATACACTCGTTATTACATTAAGAAAATCTGTTGGTATTGCCTTGTTTGTAGTTAATTAACTTGTTTATAAACCTTTTGAATTTGCCGCCTGGTTTGAGAGTTCATTCATTCAAAGATCGAGAAAGAAAACTACTTGGAATTCACTATTAGAACTAGACATGATCAATGTTGTTGTTTCTTTTTCCTGGTTTCCAGATCGGCCAGTGAATTATTTATATTTTAATAATCGATTTGGTGGTGCCCCGTATTTCTTAATTAATTAATATATAATTTAATTAATAAAGTTTAATTAAAAATTTATCCAATTAAAGTGTAGTCTTAGTTTGCTACAGTGGTTTGATCAGAGCTCCTAGGTAAGATGGCGCTGTTCCATTCTTGGCTTTGTAGGTGAGCGTCAAGGTTTTGTATCTGATGCGGGCAGCTACAGGGAGCCAATGTTTTAATGCAAGAGTCACATTTCTGACAGCCCGACAGACGGCTGCTTTAGAATATGCTCAGCATCACTGATTTGTATCGAAAGCCCCCCTTGGCAAAAACCTGGAGGGCAACACAAAGAATTTGCTCCGAACTCAGGGCGTGTCCGCGGAGTGTCACGCGATTGAGAGCGGAGAAGATTGCTAATAGAAATGATGGACTGTGATGAGAAACGCTAAGGCTCACACAGATAATCATCAGGGAATGAGGAAACATTAAAGCGGGGTCTGATAAGCCTCTCCCGACGGAGATTTCTCCGTAGTGTATGTGCTTCGGCATGATAAAAACTCAGGGTTGGTTTAAGTAAACCTGCTAGCAAGCAGGTTAGCTTCACGGAGTATGTTGCCGGAGTAACTGACTCCAAGTTACGCTGAACTTGCTTTGTGAAACCGAAAACCTAGAGTATCCATAAACTCCGAGTCAACTTACTCTGAGTTTTCACTAAACCTGCTTTCTGAAATACCCCCCAGGTACTTTGATCCCAAACTGTTTTGTTTTGGCAGGGATCCAGATACTCTGTTGTAATGTGTTCCCACACTGTTTTCTGATGTACATCTGATGGAGCTCCACTGTGCATAATTCACATTTTATTCGAGCATGACTCCATGACTTTAGTTTCGCTCTTAGATTTATCATCATACCCGGGCCACTTAATGTCGATGTGCATACTTCACATTCTATTCGAACTTTGACTCCATGACTTTAGTTCGCCCTTAGATTTATCATCTACGCCGCCCAAGGAGGTGGGTCCCTTTTTGAGTCTTGGTCCTCCCAAGGTTTCTTCCTAGAACTAGGGAGTTTTTCCTTGCCACTGTCGCCCTAGGCTCGCTCAATTTGGGATTGGACGTAGTTATTAGGAGATAATCTAAACTTGTAAAGTTGCTTTGAGACAATGCTCCATTGTAAAAAGCGCTATATAAATAAATCTGACTTGACTTGACTTTTCTTGCTTCAGTACCATGCTGATATACAGTGTATTCATTCACTTATTCATTCGTTTTAATCAGACATCTCTTTAAATTTGATTCCTCCTTTTTCACTGTTTTATTTTGTCTTACGATATTCATGCCGTTTTCGATACTGTAAAGTACTCTATGACAGATGCTATATAAATAAAGATGATGCTGATTATTATTATTATTATTATTATTATTATTATTATTTGTATTATTATTATTATTATTATTATTATTATTATTATTATTATTATGCAATAGGTAGAATATACTCAAATAGAACTTGAATTTTCCTTGAAAGTTATTATGTGTTATGTATGTTTGTTTGGTTTATTTAACACCAAAATGACTGACTTTTTTAGATCCTGATGACATACCCCCCTCCTTCTGCCAAACCATTAGAGGGGCATTAGTCCCCTTTTGTGATGCATATAATTTCAGCCTGCAGCTAACCCAGACACCCCCACCCACCCTCAACTACTCTCTCGACTCTGTGACTTGTACTAGTACAGTTAACTTTTCTCTGTGTACATATGGGCTTTTGTTTTCAATAAATAAAACGTGTTTTATTTGTGGTTTTTAAGAAGAGGTTTGGTAATCATGTCACTAAAGTATTATGTAAGAAAAAAATGTAAAATAGTTTATCTTATTTTTTGATATAATCAAAATAATATGTAGCTCAGGTAAATGAGGCTAGCAGGACATACACAGCAAATACAAGCCAAAACTTGTGATGTTCACAAGAGATGAAGTTAATAAAAAAAGACCTAATACAATACTAAAACAGTCAAGTCAAGTCAAGTCAAGTCAGATCTATTAATATAGTGCTGTTTACAATGCACCATTGTCTCAAAGCAACTTTACAAGTTCTACATCCAATCCCAAATTGAACAAGCCTAGGGTGACAGTGACATCGAAAAACTCCCTAAGTGTTATGAGAAAGAAACCTTGGGAGGACCAAGAATCAAAAAGGGACCCAACCTCCTTGGGCGGCGTAGATGATAAATCTAACAATGAGACTAAAGTCATGGAGTCATATTTCAAATAGAATGTGAAATATGCACATCGGCAATAAGTGGCCTGAGTATGTTGGGACTGGAGCTGATGACGGAAGCAGCTTGAGTGAAGCTGCAGCGGATGAACATCATGTATGGGGCTGCAACTGGAACCGGAACACAGCTCGGAGAGAAAACAGAAAATGTAATTAGTTATTGATTAAGAGCACAGTGTCTATTAACAATCACTGATGCCATGTGTAGCATGAGACCCCGGCAGCATTAGCTATAGCAGCATAGCTAGAAAGAGGAGAACTGGTAGGTAACACAGCCAAAAGGGATCACATGAGACATCGGCAAATAATCTTAAACCTTAGATTATTTACATTAACAAACTAGTACCGGTCGGTTAAGAAGGATTTTAACCAAGAAAGTGCTAATCCCTTAATACCTACAGTATTTTCTAGTCTGTTTAGTAAAACATCATGATCTATAGTGTCAAATGCTGCACTTAAATCTAACAGAACAAGAAAAGAAACACATCCCTTATCTGAGGACATTAACAAGTCATTTAGTACCCTAATTAATGCTGTTTAGTACTATGATGGGGCCTGGAGTCAGACTGAAATGTTTCATAAATACCATTCCTTTGGAGGTAATTGCAGAGCTGCTGATGGACAGCTTTTTCTAAGATTTTGGACAGAAACGGTAGATTTGAAATTGGTCTATAATTAGATATCACACAAGGGTCAAGATTGGCTTTTTTAATCACTGGCTTCATAACGGCAGACTTATAGTATTAACCAAAGGTAAGGGATGAATTTAAAATAACTAACAGTGGCTCTATAATACTAGGTATTACTTGTTTGAGTAAACGTGTAGGAATTGGATCTAATAAACATGTTGATGACTTAGATGAGCTGATGAGTGCATATAGTTCAGTATTAGTATCCCCGAAATTGAATCTGTTCATCTGGACATAGGTTTTGTCAGAGAAATGTTTCGTCACGCATCTAAGTGAGTTCTTCAGTTGGAAAACTTCCCCAATCTTATATAGAGCACATTTGCACACCTATCAAGGAGGAACGATGGTTTGAATGCAGAGAAAAAGAAGCCATTTTTGTAAAAAGGGAACGTCCATCCCTGAACCGAGGAGTGGGACTCAGAGTACACCTCTCACCATCTTACAATGCCGCCATCGCAGTCCTTCCGCAATCCTATTTGAATGGCATTAATGGTTATGGTAATCTGCATATTACACTGATCACCGGTCCCATTGTTATGCAATAGTGCTGGTACCAGTCGGTATGCAAATGTGCTGTATATAAGATTGGGGAAGTTTTCCAAATAGCTGAGACTGAAGAAGTTACTTAGATGAGTGAAGAAACGTTTCTCCGACAAAACCTATGTCCAGATGAACAGATTCAACTTCTGGGATTTTCTTACCAGTATTATTGATCATGCATCAAGACGTTCAGTATTCGTAATTGGGGTAAAAGATTCTAATCTTGATTTACAGCTAATTAAACAGATGTCTTCACTAGTGCTGCCTCTGGAAAGTTGCTGAATAGTTTGCTGATGTGATAACTATCGAGTTTTATGCCTAATGTTTTTTATCTTATCATTAAAGAAAGTCATGAAATCATTACTGTGAAAATTACACAGAACGGGAGAATCACTTTCTGTAGGGTTTTTGTTAATTTGGAGACTGTATTAAAGAGAAATCTTGGATTATTCTTATTTATCTCTATGATTGAGGAGGAATATGTAGCTTTAGCTTTAGTAAGGGCATGCTTATACTCTGCCATGCTGTCTTAAACACCTCCAATTTACCATGTCTCCACTTGCGCTCTAGATGCCGCGTTCTTTGCTTTAAGGTACGGGTGTGGTCATTATACCATGGTGCTAGCCTATTTTCCCTAATGCATTTGACCCTAGAAGGAGCAATCATGTCCAGGGTTGAGCGAAGCACACATTCTAATTGGTCATTTACACACTCAAGATGATTTCAAGTCTGGCAGGTTTTTAATAAACGCAGCTGGAGTAGCAGATGTATTAGTGCGCTTGGTGTGATAACAAGGCAGAAGGATTTTATTTATTAGAGATAGCTCAAATACTAAAAGATCGTGATCTGAAATCAAATCACTTCGAAGGAAAACATCAAGGTTATCTATATTGATACCAAATGTTAATATTAAGATCTAAAGTATGATTACATCGGTGGGTTGGTCCCATCACATTCTGAGTGATACCCATGGATTCTAAGATGGACTCGACGGCAATTTTAAGTGGATCCTGCTCATTGTCAAATTGAATATTGAAATCACATACAATTAACGCCTTAGTTGTTGACAGTAGTAAGCAGGAAAGAAAGTTAGCAAATTCCTGAAGAAATTCTGAATAGGGACCAGGAGGGTGGTAAATAGTGATAGGCTGAAAAGAGTGTGGTTTTGACTTCATATTAAGAATCAGTATTTCAAACGAATTAGCCTTGTAATGGGATTTAGTTGTAACACCTAGCTCTTTGTCAAAAATTGTGGCTATGCCTCCCCGCCGACCATTAGGACGAGGGCAATGAGCATGACTGTATCCAGGAGGTGAGGCTTCAATTAAGACTGAATATTCATCAGGTCTAATCCAAGTTTCAGTGAGACAGAGAGCGTGTAAGCGTTTATCAGTGATCATGTCATTTACGATCACTGCTTTGTTTGTAAGTGATCTAATGTTAAGTAATCTTAGTTTTAGTCTAAGGTTGTTATTTTTATGGGAGCTATTTGTGTTTATACTAATGAGGTTATTAACACAGACTTTTTGAGTGCGTTTATGTTTATGACAGATGTGGGTAACAGACACAGTTTCAATAACGTGAGTTCTGGGTGACGGTGCATGGCTACCAGCAGACAGTTGGTTAAGCCGGTCTGTCTGCTGCCTGACCCCTGCTCTGGATAGTCAGCCCCTAACCAATCGGTCCATAAGACTATGGCCAATGTCGCAGGAGATGAGAGCAGCACCCTCCCGTTTGGGATGGACACCGTCCCATCCTAAAAGGCCAGGCTTACCCTCAAAGGCTGTCCAGGTTTCTATAAAGCCCACGTTGTTTTCAGAGCACCACTTGGACAGCCAGTGACCATAACCTGCTGTAGACTTGGTCACCTCGCCGCATTGGAATGGGGGCAGAGCACACTTCTGCATCAGACATCGCCTTCGCCACTCTAACCACCTCTACAAAATTAGCCTTAGTAACCTCTGACTGGCGAAGGCGTATATCATTAGCCCCTACATGAATAACTATCCTAGAGAATCTGCGGCTCTCGAGTTCACTATGACTCGTTACAATGTCCGGCATTCATCTCCTGGGATACATGTAACCCAACAGTGGTAGTTTGTGTTTTCCCATATTTTCTCAAGAACGAAAACAGAGTAGAGGTAGAGAATAACTATAAGGGAGTCTTATAATTCTACGCATTTTATTATTCTTTGCTTTTTCCGCCCCCCTGGTGTGTGTAATTTTTAGTATAGACATGTATATAGATCGCATGGACATGCTCAAAAAAATAAAGAAGAAAACACTTAAACAAAACAATTATAAACTCCAAGTAATCAAACTTTGTTGAAATCAACTGTTCCACTTAGGAAGCAACACTGATGGACAATAAAATTTCAAGCTTCTGTGCCAAATGGGACTAGACACTAGGTGGAAATTATTAGCCAGTAGCAAGACACACTCAATAAAGACGTGGTTCTGTAGGTGGGGACCACAGACCAATTCTCAGTACTATGCTTTCTGGCTTATGTTTTGTCACCTTTAATGTTGGTGGGGCTTTCACACTCGTGGTCGCATGAGACGGACTCACAACCCACACCAAGTGGATCAGGTAGTGAAGGCTCATCCATGTGGCCACATCAATGCGAGCTGTGGCAGAAGGTTGCTGTATCTGTCAGCGTACTGTCCAGGAGGCTGGAAGCGCTACCAGGAGAAGGCCAGTACACCAGGAGACGTGGAGGAGGCCGTTAGGAGGGCAACAACCCGCAAGCAGGACCGCTACCTCCGTTCTTTGTGCTAGGAGGAACAGGAGGGCACTGCCAGAGCCCTGCAAAATGACCCTGCCAGCAGGCCACAAAATTGCAGTGGTCTGCAAAAACGATTAGAAATATGATCAATGAGGATGGATGAGGGCCCGATGTCCACAGATAAGGGTGTGCTTACAGCCCAACCCGTGCAGGATGATTGGAATTTGCCAGAGAACACAGGGGACTGGCCAAATTCGCCATAGTGCATGGGCTCTTCACAGCTGAAAGCCGGTTCACACTGGAGCACGTGACGACGTGACCGGAAGTCTGGAGACGGCCAGGAGGCGATATGCGGGCCGCAAACATCCTTCAGCATGACCGGTTTGGCATGGGTCAGTAATGGTCTGGGGTGGCATTTCTGTGAGGGATGCAGTAAGCCCACCATGTTGTCGGCAGAGGTAGCCTGGACAGCCATAGGTACCGAGATGAGATTCCTCAGACCCCTTGTGAGACCATATGCTGGTGCATTTGGCCCTGGGTGTCTCCTAATGCAGGTCAATGCTAGAACTCAGTGGCTGGAGTGTGTCAGAAGTTCATGCAAAGATGAAGGCATTGAAGCTATGGACGGCCCGCCGTTCCCCAGACCTGTCATCCGATTGAGCACATCTGGGACCATATGTCTCATCCATTCCACCCAGCATCATGGTGCACCACAGATGTCCAGGGTTGGCGGACGCTTTAGTCCAGGTCTGGAAGGAGACCCTAGGAGCATGCCGGCATTGTAGGGAGGTCATACAGGAACGGGGAGGCCAAACACAATTAATGAGCCTCATTTTTTGGACGTGTTTAAGGACATGTTTTTTAAATCAAGTTTTTCCACTGTTTTTGTGTGGACTCCAAATCCAGGATCCCGTGGTAAATAAAGTTGATTCCATTGAGGAGTGTGGGGTGATTTGTTGTCAGGTATTCAACGGGTAAACCCCCCCCCCCCCCCCCCCCCCCCCCTGAACAAAGTATCAACCCCCCCCCCCCCCCAAGAGAATTATTTCATTCATTCAGATCTAGGATGTGTTATTTGGTGTCCTTTATTTTTCAGCAGTGTATATAAAGAAAGAATACGTGTATTGAAAAACAGAGATAGAGAGAGAAATAGCTTTACCAGAGAGAAAAGTACCACAATTACTGTCGTAATCATTTTCTTAAATTGCCGATGCTACACATTACCACACATAAAGTACACACATTTACACCTGGAAAACACATTACATCTGCGATAGAGGATAAGTAAGATAAGATAAATCCTTTATTAGTCCACGTGGGGAAATTACCTTGTTGCCTCAGCACAGTACCAGAACAGTACAGCAAAAGTATAAAGAAGAAGGACATAGCAAGATTCCACTAATAAATACAAAATAATTACCATGATTGCACTTAGGAGAAAAATATGCACACTGTTTGATTTTCATTAGTAAATTACAGTGAGTGTGTGAGCTTGGAAAGCAGTGCTGGTTGTACAGTCTTACAGTAGCCGGAAGGAAGGACCTGCGATAGCGCTCCTTTCCACATTTGGGGTGAAGCAAAGGCCATGTCACTGAAGGAGCTTACCCAGTGCTTCCAAAGTCTAATGCATGGGGTGTGAGTCGTACTCCAGCATGGATGCTAGCTTTTAAACCCCCTTCTCTCTCCCACCACCTTCACAGGGGTCTAAGGGGCTCCCAGGACAGAGCTGGCCTCTTAATAAGTTTATCAAAGTCTCTTCTGTATGCTGTAGAGATGCTGCTGCACCAGCACTACTTACTTCGTAAAAACTGGCTGATGCCAACACTGTATCAAAGAAAGTCCTCAGGAGTTCCCTCGAACTCCAAAACGACCTCAGTCTCCTGAGTAGTAGAGTCGGCTCTGACCTTTTTATAAAAGTGCAGTTGTGTTCACTGACCAATCCAGTTTGTTATTTAGATGAACACCCAGGTACTTATAAGAGTCCACTCTCTCAATGTCCATTCCCTGGATGTTCACTGATGGTAACGTGGGTCTGCACCTGCGGAAATCCACCACCAGTTCTTTGGTCTTCCCCACATTTAACTGGAGGTGGTTCAGCAAACACCAGCCCACAAAGTCCTGAATCAGTCCTCTGTACTCGCTGTCCTCATCATTGATTATAAGACCGACAATCGCGGAGTCATCAGAGAACTTCTGGAGGTGACAATCCGGTAAGCTGTACATGAAGTCAGCCGTGTACAGGGTAAAGAGGAACGGTGCCAGGACCGTTCCCTGAGGGGCCCCTATGCTGCTGACCACCATATCAGACACGCAGTCCCGTGCCCTCACATACTGTGGTCGATTGGTGAGGTAGTCCAGTATCCAATTGGAGAGATGACTGTCCACTCCAACATGATCCAGTTTGTCCTTCAGGAGCCCCGGCCGTATGGTGTTAAAAGCACTGGAGAAATCAAAGAAGGTGATTCTCACAGTGCTCCCAGGTTTCTCCAGGTGGGAAAGAGCTCTATGTAAAAGATAGATGATGGCATCATCCACCCCAATGCCAGGCTGGTAAGCAAACTGAAGAGGGTCCATGGATGGGCTTACCAGAGGGCGGAGATGGGTAAGGACCAGCCTCTCCAGTGATTTCATCAGATGTGAAGTCAGTGCCACCGGTCTGTAGCTGTTCAGGTCCTTTGGGTGCTGTGTTTTGGCACAGGTACCACACAAGATGTTTTCCACAGCAGTGGTACTCTTCCCAGCTTCAGACTCAGGTTGAACATGTGCTCGACCACCCCGCACAACTGATCTGCACAGGACTTGAGGAGCCTGGCACTGATGCCATCTGGACCCGCAGCTTTCTTCACCTTGATTTTCTTCAGCTCATTCCTCACCTGGGCTGTGGTGAAGGACAGATTGGAGCATGGGGGCTGGGTGTTGGAGTGTGTGAATGGGAAGTTACAGTTGTCAGCAGATGAACTAGTGAGTGGTGGTTGTGATAAGGGCAGGAGTGTGAGAGATGGGGGAGGGCAGCATGTTGGCGGTGCCACAGAAGGGGGATTCAGCCATGATGTCTGTGTAGGGGGAGGGACAGGTGAGTGATCAAATTTGTTGAAGAACAAATTGAGTTCGTTCACCCTCTTCTGGTCCCCCACCACCCGGGAGTCGGATTTCTTATGGCCAGAAATGGTTTTTAGGCCTTTCCAAACTCCACTGACATTATTCTGCTGTAGTTCTTCTTCCAGCTTCCTCCTGTAGCCAGCTTTCCCCTCCCTGATCTTCCTTCTCAGTTCTTTCTGCACAGCTTTCAGCTCATCCTTATCACTTGATCTGAAGGCCCTTTTTTTCTTTTTTAAGAGAGCCTTTATGTCAGGGTTTATCCACGGCTTATTATTGGAGAAACACCGAACAGTCTTGGTCGGAACGGTGTTCTCCACACAGAAGTTGACATAATCCGTGATGCAATGAGTGAGACTGTCAATGTCCTCCCCATTAGGGTCACACAGTTTTTCCCACACTGTTGTTTCAAAACAGTCCTTCAGAGCCTCCTCAGTCTCCTTAGACCATTTCTTCACTGTGCGGGTGACTGCTGGTTCTCTGTGCACAAGTAGTTTGTACACAGGCAGAAGATGAACCAGGTTGTGATCAGATCTTCCAAAGGGAGGAAGAGGTGTTGAGTTATAAGCCTCCTTAGTGTTGGCATAAAACAAGTCCAGTATTTTATTGTCTCTGGTGTGGCAGGTTACATATTGCATGAAGGTGGACAGAGTGGAAGATGGAGAAACATGATTAAAGTCTCCTGAAATGAGAAGGAGGGCTTGTGGGTGCTGTGTCTGCAGCCTGCACACAGCTGAATGCAGAACGTCACAGGCAGCGTCAGCGTTAGCAGAGGGCGGGACATACGCAGCTATCGTGATAACGTGTGAGAATTCCCTCGGGAGATAGTACGGTCTCATGCTAACGGCTAACAGTTCAATGTTCTTACAGCAGATTTGTTCCTTAATAGCGATGTGCCCAGAGTTACACCACCTTTCGTTCACAAATACTGCCAGCCCTCCTCCCTTCCTCTTACCGCTCTCCGCTGTCCTGTCCGCTCAGATGAGATGAAAGCCGTCCAGAGATACGAGCGTGTCCGGGATGAGCGTGTTGAGCCAGGACTCTGTAAACACCATGACGCTACACTCCCGGTACTCCCTCTGATGTCGCGTTAGCGCCGTCAGCTCGTCCATCTTATTGGTGAGAGACCTTACATTCCCCATAACGATGGAAAGAAGAACCGGTTTATAACGTCTCCTTCTGTCCCAACGTAGAGCTCCAGCCTGTCTCCCCCGCTTCTTCCTCCTCAGCTTGCGGGGGATATCATGCCTCTCATGCGGTAGCACAGCTGTGTTGCTAAGCGCTAACAGCTGATCCCTGGTGTAAACAATAGGAGCGTGGCTCCGCACCGGATCTCCAGTCACCGTCGTAAACAGCGAAAAAAGTAGTGCAAAAACCAGAACAAGCACCAATTTGGTGTCCATTGTGCATAAAGACAAGAACAAACACTTAACTAACAAAAATAAATAAAAAAGTATTACAGTAAAGGAGAAAAAGTAAGAAAACACTCAAAAGAGAGCAGGAGCTGTTGCAACAGGCAGCCACCTCCGCGGCACGATGCGAAATACTTTACAACTGTTTGAATGGCTCTAGTCCTATTCTTATGAATCAGAATAAAAGCAGACACACAGACGAGTGCGGTCCATTATTGTTTTCCTGCTTTCCTGTTTGGAGCACACGCAAACTCAATGGCATACAAGAGGACCTACACTCCGTCCCAAGCGTTGCTATCAGCATCAATGGGCATTATAATGCCAGACACAAGGTTAAGGTTACTTCAAAGCTATAATCATATATATATATATATATATATATATATATATATATATATATAAATAAAGATGAGTGGCCTGTAATTTTCATCATAGGTACACTTCAACTATGAGAAAAAAATCCATGAAATCACATTGTAGGATTTTTTAAAGAATTTATTTGTAAATTATGGTGGAAATTATGGTGACTTTCAGGAAAAAACTGTTCTTGAGCCTGTTTGTTCTTCATCTGATGCACCTGTAGCGCTTCCCAGAGGGCAACAAGTCAAACAGTCCAAAATGGAAGCTGTCCTTGATGATGTTTTTTGCTTTGCTGAGGCAGCGTGAGGTGTAAATGTTCATCAGAGAGGGGACAGAGCAGCCAGTGATCTACTGTGCTGACTTTATTACTCTCTGAAGTAGGGCTGCAACTAACAATTATTTTAATAATCGATTAATCGGTCAATTATTTTTTCGATTAATCGATGAATCGGGTTTTTAAAAAACACCTTTCCATGTCTTTATTCGAAACTAAACATTAAATAACAGAGCAAAATAAGTGCTTACAATAAATGAATAATAATACATTAAATTTATTAATAAATTAAAATAACAAATTAAATAATAAAGAAAAATAAGTGCATCTCTGATGCAAACACTACATACAAACTCATTCACTCCCTTTCTTTAGGAACTTGCATTGCAATCCAAAACTGTTATCATGTCAACATGCTCCTGGCTAAAGCTGGCTCTCTTTTTAGAGACTATATATCCTGCCGCAGAAGATAAACGCTCAGACAGTGTTGAAGTACCAGGAATGCATAAATAGGACTTGGTTAACTTGACCAATATAGGATATCTCTGTTAACTACATCACTGTCATTATCCAGCTAACAAGCATCAACCGTGCTATTCCCGTTCGCATAGTGTGAGTGCGCCGTTACATTTCCTCACTTCAAAACGGAACAAACTCGAGTTTGTTCCGTTTTGAAGTAAGGATACTAGTGATGGGAATTCTGACTCTTTTCAGATTCAGGTTCTTTCGACTCCCAAGTGGCTCTTTAGATTTTTTGTAGCTTAATTTATTACCAAATTATGTGTAAAATGACTTACTAATGTAAAAACACATAATATCTAATATTTGTTATTATTAATATGGTTTTTATTTATATACTCATATACCGACCGATCTTAATTACAGGTCCAATCTGGTCTCAGGTCTCTGCTTATGTGTATTATTTGTAAATTTGCAACTATATACAGGGAAACAAGACATCATCAACAAAACATCACTCAACAAAATATAAATAAAATGTGCAAAAAAAGAAGCAGCAGCATCCAGGTTACAGTTTTTGATGAAGATTGGCATTCAAAAAACACCAAGGATCATTGAGGGATTGATCCTGCCTCTCCTTTCTGTTATGATCTGACCTGTTTTAGAAAAGATTCTCTTTGACAAGATAAATAAATATATATATTTGAGAATATTATATATATATAGATTAGATTCAACCGTATTGTCTGACCAGAAGTGCAATAAGCAGCAATGTGTCGGAATGTACAATAAATTAAAAAATATATAAATCGGCTCACAATCAGGAACACCTGTCCACAGCCTCAAACAGTCAGACTCCAAACTCAATCATGGCCAAGACCATAGAGCTGTCAAAGGACACCAGGAAGAAAATTGTAGACCTGCACCAGGCTGGGAAAAGTGAAGTTTGCCAGAGAGCATATGGATGATCCAGAAGAGGATTGGGAGAATATCATGTGGTCAGATGAAACTAAAATAGAACTTTTTGGTAAAAACTCAACTTGCCGTGTTTGGAGGAAGAAGAGTTCTGAGTTGCGCCATACCTACTGTGAAGCATGGGGGTGAAAACCTCATACTTTGGGGCTGTTTTTTTCTGCAAAGGGGACAGGACCGTTACGGTACACCATATTCAAAACAATGAAGACCTGTGTAAATAAAATATAATGGGTTGGGACCCAAGTGCAGTTAGATCCAGATGGAAGTAGTGAACCAAAATATAATAAATCAACCAAAAAATGGTTCACCGAGAAACTAACGAAGTAATAAAACATTTAAGAAAGAAATTAACGAGCGCTCTACGCTTACAGCGTTCCTTTTTTCATATCTCCGCTGCGCCACTGGCGTATCGGTTCTGCACATGCGCCGTGCGCATAAACCTGAGCGGAGCTCCCACGAGCATGTGCCACGTTTACTCCTGGCCAAACGCTCACTGGAGGGTGGCACGGGCGCAGGACAGTGCAGGACATGGATTTAGAAAAACTAAGAGAGTAAATACAGTATGACTGATAAAACGACAAAGGGAAAAAGGGGACATCATACCGCCTATACTCCCAGCCAAACGCTCAATGGAGTGCGGCACGCGCGTCAAAGAAACAAAAGAAAGTCGATCGACGGCGACAGCATGTGTGTGAGAGAGAGAGAGAGACAGCGGAGGTGGAGTAGCCCGGCAAAAGAAGGTAAAAATAATATAAATAAAGCTGCCCCTACCCTATCTAGGGTCCTGTTTACCAAGACTGCCTCCTGGCAGCCCGCGTCTGGTGACCTTCAAGTCCCCAGACGTACCGCTGTCCCTAATAAAATAAAACAGAAACGGAGCAGTGATGTTTTTGGGGCTGTGGCTGGTCAACACGGACTTTCAACTCTCTCCACAAATTTTCATGGGGTTGAGGTCTGGAGACTGGCTAGGCCACTCCAGGACCTTAAAATGCTTTTTAACGGAGCCACTCCTTCGTTACCTGAGTGGTGTGTTTGTGATCATTGTCATGCTGGAAGACCCAGCCACGTTCCATCTTCAATGCTCTCACTGATGGAAGGAGGTTTAGCTTTAAGTCTCATGATACATGGCCCTGTTCATTCTTCCCTTAACATGGACCAGTTGTCCTGTCCCCTTTGCAGAAAAACAGCCCCAAAGCATGATGTTTCCACCCCCATGCCTCACAGTAGGTATGGTGTTCTTGGGATGCAACTCAGCATTCTTCTTCCTCCAAACACGACGAGTGTTTGAATTTTTACCAAAATTTCTATTTTGGTTTCATCTGACCACATGATATTCTCCCAATCCTCTTCTGGATCATGCATATGCTCTCTGGCAAACTTCAGATGGGTCTGGACATGTACTGGCTTAAGCAGGGGCACACTGAAGGATCTGAGTACCTCTCGGCATAGTGTGTTACTGATGGTAGCCTTTGTTACTTTGGTCCCTCCATGTAGTTCTGGGATTTTTGCTCACTGTTCTCATGATCATTTTGACCCCATGGGATGAGATCTTGCGTGGTGCCCCAGATTGAGGGAGATTATCAATGGTCTTATATGTCTTCCATTTTCTTACAATTGCTCCCAAAGTTGATTTATTCACACCAACCTGCTTGCCTATTGTAGATTCACTCTTCCCAGATTGGTGCAGGTCTACAATTTTCTTCCTGGTGTCCTTTAACAGCTCTTTGGTTTTAGCCATGGTTGAGTTTGGAATCTGACTGTTTGAGGCTGTGGACAGGTGTCTTTTATACAGATAACGAGGTCAAACAGGTGCCATTAATACAGGTAACGAGTGAAGGACAGAAAGGCTTCTTAAAGAAGTTGTTACAGGTCTGTACTTGTTTGTGGGTGACCAAATACTTATTTCCAGTGCAGTGCAGGTCAAACCTGGTCGGGTGTATCAGGGATGGACAAAAAGGTCTGTACAGGGACCTGGTGTACAAGAGCTTTGTTGGGTGATGTACCAGGAACCATCTACACCTGAATGCGTCCAAAACTAAGGAGATGGTGGTGAATTTCAGGAGGAAGAGGACCATGCTCAGTCCCATTACCATCATGGGACAGAATGTTTAACTGGTGGACAAGTACTTGCGTTTCCTGCTCAACAACAAACTAGACAGGGCTAACCCCGAGGCTATGTACAGGAAGGGGATGAGCAGACTCTACTTTCTGAGAAGGCTCAGGTCCTTTAATGTGTGCAGCAAGAATTTGGCAATCTTCTACCAATTTGTTGTAGCTGGTGCTAACTTTTTTACAGCAGTTTGTTGGGGAGGCAGCGTTAGAGTAGGTGATGCAAAAAAGCTCAACAAACTGATCAAGAATGCTGGCTCAGTCTTGGGCTGCTCACTGGATGGGTTTGAGCTGACTGTGGAAAGGAAAACACTTTACAAACTCACTGCTATAGTGGAAAATACATCTCATCCCCTACATGACCTACTAATCAGACAACGGAGCACTTTCAGGAACAGACTTCTCCAGCTCCGCTGTAACACAGAACGGTACAGGAGATCGTTTGTACCAACAGCGATCACATTGTGCAACACCTCAGCACTGTGCCAGGACACACTCACAGAGCACCAGATGGACATTGGCACCATACATTGCACATCTCCTAATATTACTGCACATGACACATTTCATGTTAGTTTAGTTTAGCATGGCACATGACACTTTCATGATATTTATTACAACAGTTACATACTAATATTCACAGCTTACTTCCATTTCTCCCTTTAGGCCAGGTTTTATGTGAGCATAATATTTATTTTCATTGCTATGTGATGATTTACAACTGTATTTACCTTTGAATCTTGAAAATCCAGACTCCCTAAGACTCACTAAGTGTATCATGGATATTAAAGATTGGATGTCACACAGCTTCTTGAAATTGAATGACAATAAGACAGAGGTAATATTGTTTGGCTCTTCCGCAGTAGCTGACAGAATGAAAGGATAATCTAGGCACATTAGCTCCACCTATCAAAACACATGTTAAAAACCTTGGAGTCGTATTTGACACATAATTGAAATTTGATAAAAAGATAAATGCAGTGGTTAAGGGTAGTTTTTATCAGAATAAAATTATTCTAAATTAAAAACATTCTTGGAGTTCTCCAATCTGGAAAAAGTCATTCATGCTTTTGTAACATGCTTTTGGGACTGTGGTGGCCTAGTGGTTAAGATAGTGGACTATGGACCAGAAGGTCCAGGGGTTCAAATCCCACCTCTGCCAAGCCACCACTGTTGGGTCCTTGAGCAAGACCCTTAACCCATAATTGCTTGGATTGTAACTGTATCAATTGTAAGTTGCTCTGGATAAGGGCGTCTGCTAAATGCCATAAATGTAAATGTAAATGTAACATCAAGGCTGGATTATTGTAATGCACTCTATTATTGTATCAATGAATCATCCCTTTTTTGTCCACATTTGATTCAGAATGCTGCAGCATGAATGTTAACTGGCACGAAAAAATGCCAGCATCACTGCATTGGTTTCCAGTACACTTGTCACGCTCCACAGCGGCACGCACCGCCCCAGCCGTCTCACGGACCTATCAGGAAGCCCCACTGTGATCGGACTGATGAGTGCATTCAGCTGTGAGGCTTCCTACATAAGCGTGTCAGTAGAGACTTTACTCACGGATTATTCTCCCTGCCTGTCGCGTCCCTACGCGCCTCTCCCGACCGTCTTATCCTTGCTCTCCTCATGTCCTTGCTCTCCTCCAGAGAGACCTCGCCAGCCTCCCGTCGGCGATCCCGCTCGCCGGCGTCTCGTCGGCGACCCCGCTCGCCAGCCTCCCGTCGGCGATCCCGCTCGCCGGCGTCTCGTCGGCGACCCCGCTCGCCGGCGTCTCGTCGGCGACCCCGCTCGCCAGCCTCCCGTCGGCGATCCCGCTCGCCAGCCTCCCGTCGTCGTTCTCGCTCGCCAGCATCTCGTCGGCGTTCTCGCTCGCCAGCATCTCGTCGGCGCCCTCCGCTCACCAGCATCCTCTCGATGACTTCGCCTCACCAGCCGCCAGAATTGCTGTCAGTCCCCTCCGAAAGTCCACCTGGCGAGAAGACCCCCTGAGACGGAACTGCACCTGTAGGAGTCCTAGCTCCGTCTCGGACTCCTTTGGGGGGGGCCTCTGTCACGCTCCACGGCGGCACGCACTACCCCAGCCGTCTCACGGACCTATCAGGAAGCCCCACCGCGATCGGACTGATGATTGCATTCAGCTGTGGGGCTTCCCACATAAGCGCATCAGTAGAGACTTTTCTCACGGATTATTCTCCAGAGAGGCCCGTCCAGAGGCCGTCTCCTCCAGAGAGGCCCATCCAGAGGCCGTCTCCTCCAGAGAGGCCCCGTCCAGAGGCCGTCTCCTCCAGAGAGGCCCGTCCAGAGGCCGTCTCCTCCAGAGAGGGCCCGTCCAGAGGCCGTCTCCTCCAGAGAGACCCGTTCCAGAGGCCGTCTCCTCCAGAGAGACCCGTCCAGAGGCCGTCTCCTCCAGAGAGACCCGTCCAGAGGCCGTCTCCTCCAGAGAGACCCGTCCAGAGGCCGTCTCCTCCAGAGAGACCCGTCCAGAGGCCGTCTCCTCCAGAGAGACCCGTCCAGCCTCCCGTCGGCGACTCCGCTCGCCAGCCTCCCGTCGGTGACTGACGTCAGAGGCCTTTCCAGAGGCCGTGCGCTCGTCAGACGCCTTTTCAGAGGCCGTGCGCTCGTCAGACGCCTTTTCAGAGGCCGTGCGCTCGTCCAGAGGCCTTCCAGAGGCCGTGTGCTCGTCAGAGGCCCGTCCAGAGGCTGTCTTCTTCAGAGAGGCCGTCCAGAGGCCGTCTTCTCCAGAGAGACCCGTCCAGAGGCCGTCTCCTCTAGAGAGACCCGTCCAGAGGCCGTCTCCTCCAGAGAGACCCGTCCAGCCTCCCGTCGGCGACCCCCGATCGCCAGCCTCCCGTCGGCGACCCCGCTCGCCAGCCTCCCGTCGGCGACCCCGCTTGCCAGCGTCCCGTCGGCGACCCCGCTCGCCAGCCTCCCGTCGGCGATCCCGCTCGCCGGCGTCTCGTCGGCGACCCCGCTCGCCAGCCTCCCGTCGGCGATCCCGCTTGCCGGCGTCTCGTCGGCGACCCCGCTCGCCGGCGTTCTCGTCGGCGCCCCGCTCGCCAGCCTCCCGTCGGCGATCCCGCTCGCCAGCCTCCCGTCGGCGTTCTCGCTCGCCAGCATCTCGTCGGCGTTCTTTGCTCGCCAGCATCTCGTCGGCGCCTCCGCTCACCAGCATCCTCTCGATGACTTCGCTCACCAGCCGCCAGATTGCTGTCAGTCCCCTCCGAAAGTCCACCCGGCGAGAAGACCCCCTGAGACGGAACTGCACCTGTAGGAGTCCTAGCTCCGTCTCGGACTCCTATGGGGGGGGGGCTCTGTCACGCTCCACGGCGGCACGCACTACCCCAGCCGTCTCACGGACCTATCAGGAAGCCCCACCGCGATCGGACTGATGATTGCATTCAGCTGTGGGGCTTCCCACATAAGCGCATCAGTAGAGACTTTTCTCACGGATTATTCTCCCTGCCTGTCGCGTCCCTACACGCCTCTCCCGACCGTCTTCTTATCCTTGCTCTTCTCATGTCTGTTTCATCCGTGCTCCTCCGCATTCGCCCGTTCCCTTTGTGCCTCGTATATCTCCAGGTAACGCTCTGTTAACTAGCTTCCGTGTTTTTCGTTTCACACCCGTATTCCTCCACGTATGTTCGTTCCACACCTGTTTTCCGGCTCTGCTTGTTTTGTTTAGCTGTCTTCCTTTTTGTTATATATTTCATTATTAAATCCTCTTTTTGAGAACCTGCGTGCGTCTCGCCTTTCAGTTCCTCACCCAGCGTTACAACACTACAGAGTCCAATACAAAATTGCACTGATGGTTTTTTAAAGCTTTGAATGGACTTGCTCCTGCTTATGTGGTGAACATGCTTAGTTTGTATGTGCCTGAGAGATCCTTGTGGTCAGTGTCTCAGCTGCTCTTGCAAGCACCATGATCATGGTTAAGAAAATTAGGGGAAAATATATATATATATATATATATATATATATATATATATATATATATATATATATATATATTGTAGCAAGCCTAAGACTACACTTTAAAATGATTAATTTTTAATGAACAAACGGGGCACCACCGGATCGTTTGGGGACTGGTAGATTCGGAAAACCAGCTGAAAGGGAACAGCGAAATTGATCAGTCTAGGTCTGAATGGTGAATTCAAAGTTATTTTTCTAGACTTTTGTTTGAATGAAACTCTCACACAAAGCGGTAAATTCAAAAAGTTATAACAAGTTTATTAACTACAAACAAGGCAATACCAACAGACTATCTGATGTAATAACATATGCATCACAGTATTAAAATCAGGAAATGATGGCAAACGTAGATATATCACAGTATTAAAACCAGAAAACAAGACGATTATATGTGTAACTTATCAATCGCACAGTAATTACCCAGAGGCAATGTTATGAACTAGTTTGTTACGACACAGTGAGTTACTAGTAACACAAATTACGTTGAACATGAATAGTAAGGGTCGAAGCTACTTAGACGTGGATAAGTCTATGTTGAAGCGTGGTTTAAGATCAAACACAAGGTTTGAGAATCAGGGACCCAGATAAGCCACACCAAGCGGTACTTGCCTGTTTCTTTGCGGGGGCTCACGCAAAGGAGATGGAACGGAACCGGGCCTCTGCCTGTCGTCAGAAGTCACACGGGGGAACAGTAGCGGTCCTGTCTTCTGATCTGACGATGACTGTTCGGCGGACTTCTAGATGATATCGGCTATTAGCCCTCGGTTCGTGCTGACATGCAGCCATGGAGCCACAGATGTGTTGCGAGCCGCGCCTCGGCTTGCTTCCTGGCTTGGTGGTAGTGGTCTCTTAGATCTCGAACTTGTGGCCGTACAACTCAGATTTTATCTTGGCCACAGACAAAGGTGGAGTCGATGCGTCTCGCACCACGAGCTTCAAAAGACTTGAAAAACTGGGATGTATGAGAGTGGTAGAGCATGAAGGAGATCTTGGCTGGTTGGTCTACTTTCGTCGGCTTAATTTCTACTTCGGCATAATCGATCTACTAAGACTGCTGGACACAGAAAAACTTAAAAATAAAAATAAATGCAAAAACTTGAAAGAACTTTAACTTTAAGCTTATTCGTCATTAAATCCCTCTTCTCGTGGATAGGTCTTCTAATTTCACCATAGGTTGGTATGGGCCGCTTTACAGAAGCTATAACTTGGATTAATATATTCCTACATATCTAGGGTGACTAAAATTATCACATAATAACCAAAAATCCTCAAAGTCACAAGTTTAGTTGCAGAATTTTGTTGTAAGGCTCAGATGATCAAAGGCACCTTGAATTGATAACCTAGGACATCGTTCAGTCATTCTAACTACAGTACATGCATTTGCTATTCCTTAACCAAACAATAATACAATCAATACAAAATGTAGGAAACAGTACATTCTAACTAACAACTTCAATTCTGTTCCTTTATACGTATGAACAAGTATTAAACCCGAGCGATCGATACATATAGATAAAACAGCTATTGTTTCTAATATTATAACTATTAGTATAGCACAACTGGACCATATTACATATAGAACGGTCACTATACTAAAACATTGACAAAATAGATATGAAAATACACGAGGAATCAGTGACATACATATATATATGATTGTATATGAGAGTATGAAAAAATATCCCTGATCACATTCTTTGTATGAAATAGCTAAGTACATATGGGTGTGTTTGGACTTATTATGAAGCAGTTCTCATGTGTTTTCTAATTGAGTGTTCCAGGTGAAGATAACTCGTTCCCAACAAAAGTTTAATACTATTATTAAAAAGTATGTCTGTAGAAGTTAGGCGTCTAATACTTCTGTCGTAAATTTCCAGGGGTGTCCTCCTGGTGCCAGGCCGACTGAGAAAGAGATCGTAAAAGTAACCTGGAGTGTTACGGGGGTGCGCCATTTAGAAAAATGACGAACCCCAAAAACCAAATAAGAAGGACGGGACCCAAGTGCAGTTAGCTCCAGATGGTTTTATTGAACTGAAATTAACTTAAATAAATTAAACTAAATAAAGAAACACAACTGGATAAATAACAGAAATAATGAAAGTCTCTGTGTGTGTGTGCAAAAGCAGCGAATATGCGAGCTGCATACACACACACAGAGATGTAACAGCGCCCTTGAAATAAAGGAGCGGGAACGAAAGGAAAGCGGAGGGGAATCCCTCTCTGCTTGCGTCAGAACCGCGCGCACACACGCACACTCAGGCTGCGCGCACACGCGCACACCCAGGCTGCGTCAGCAGCTCCACACAAGCAGAGCGGGGAGAGGGAAGAGCGGAGCCGCAGTTAGAGCGAGCAGCGCCGGGAGAGCGGGAAGCAGGCAGGCGCAGAGGAGCTGGAGGAATCAAAACAGTGCAAAAAACACTTCTTCTACTCTGCCTAAGTCCCTACGATGATTTTACCTCGCGTCTCCCGATGCTACGAAATCGTGCACTCCTTCACGAGTACAGATTACCGCTAA
>JAJAGP010005692.1:0-30016 GCA_025084515.1 Ancistrus triradiatus | reverse complement strand
CTTGCAGATAATTTGGTAATTAAGCCTAAACAAAAGGGCATTGTTTTTCTATGGCACTTTCAGAGAAATCATGGTGCTTCCCCTGAAGATGCTGTTAGTGCCTGAGTCAAGGTTAACTTATTCCAACGCCGAGGTCAATTACTACCAGCACATTTTGTTTGCAAATGCACCACAGTATCATTTTCATTCACACACACACTCCTACACACTCTCTCTCACACACACAGACACACACGCGCACACGCGCACACACACCTCTGCACTCTTCTGTACCGAGATGAAAAACAAACCCACAAAAAGCTTCATTTCACTGGAACGTCCTGTTGGTGGACAGTGACACATTAAACTCTGAGCAATTATTCCAGCTCCTATTTCAAGTAATTAATGGTTCTACCTTTGCTTTAATGCTTGTGCTTTTGTATCCCTACCTTTATCCTTGTGGAACAGGGCAGCACTTTAACACTAATACTAATGTTTCCTTTCATAAATTTGGTTATTATTCATGTCAGTAACAAAAAGGCAGTATGTGTAACTGCTTCTTGCCTAACCAAAAGGTGCAAAAGTATTGTAATACGACTTCAATGTGGCCCACATTGCTAAGGATCTCCTCTTTCTGTTACGATTCGCCATAACAAAACGATGGTGAATCATCAAAATTAAATAAGAAGGAGATGGGACCCAAAAGCAGTTAGCTCCAGATGGTTTTATTGAACTGAAATAGAACAAACACACGAAACAAAAACTAACTAAAATGCAAAATAAATAAGGAAACTAATACCAGAAAATCACCTCAGTGGCTGGTGAGCGAACCCAGGTCACCTGCATCGGTGAACAGTGGTGAAACTGATCGCACCACCTGACCACTGAGGTAGAACCAAAGAAATTACCAAAGGAAAAGCCGATCTCCTGTGTGTGAGGGAAAGCTTTCCGACGCACACACAAGAGAGCTGGAGAGAGGAGAAGGAGCGGAGCAAAGGCTCCGGTGTTTCTGAAAGGAACTAAAGCAAAATACAACAAATAAAACAGTATTAAATAAACACGAAATGAAAAGGTAACTAAAGACCAGGTGAGATTCTGCGTGTGTGTGAAAAGCGGCGACTGTACGAACTGCACACACACACACACACACACACACACACACACACACAGAGACGTCACAGGCATGCTCAAACAAGCAGCAGAGGAAGGAGGGGTAAAAATCCCCCGCTGACGTCAGCCGAGCAGCGCTCAGAGCGAGGAACGGAGAGGGAGGAGGGAATTCCCTCTGGGCTGCGTCAAAGCTGCAGGCACACACACACATACCCACAGACACACACGAAGTAGTCGTGGGCGTGGCCGAGTGCCCCTGCACACTCTGAACGGCTTGAGGCGCAGAGAGAGCGCGAGGAAGCGGAAAGAGGGGAGCGAGGTGGCAAAAGTAATAACAAACGGAAAGTAAAATAACGCTCAACCTATACTACGTATTTCCCTACAGTTACCTCATGTCTCCTGACGCTACGGAGGCTCCTCCCCTAAACGGACGGAGTCTGTCCTCTCAAAATCCCTACAAAATAAAAAGAAACGAAAAACAAACAAAAAGGCGGAAGCGCGGCACGCTATGATAAAGCGGGAAGGTCTCAGTAGCACGTTCAGCCAACGAGTCCTTATTAAAAACGCCATAGCGAGGATCGGGACTTACGAAACGTGCTGGGAAGGAAATTACGCCGAGGTCAGGCGGCATGAAGTGGCGTACTAGGCGCGATGATCCGACAGCTACTGCCTGTGACGAGGGTCTTAAATACCCACAGGCAGCAGCTGAGGATCCTTTGCTCTGATTGAGCTGTCAATAGACATTGACAGCTCAACCAAAGCGGCTGTCAGGAGTCATGCCAGGAATGTGGAGCGTTGCTACCACCTATCGGCCATTGCCGGCATGGCATCCTAACACTTTCATGTTCATTTTAAACCAGCAAAAAGGTCCTGTTTTATTTTACAAAGTAGTCATTACAAGAAATAGTATTAATACGGTGCAAAAATAATAATCTGATAAATAATAAACAGATGCATGAATCAATAATAATTCAAATTACTGTATACAGTCCCACAGTCAAGTCAGATTTATTTATATAGCGCTTTTTACAATGGAGCACTGTCTCAAAGCAACTTTACAACTTTACATTATCTCCTAATATCTACGTCCAATCCCAAATTAAGTAAACATAGGGCGACAGTGGCAAGGAAAAACTCCCTAAGCATTATGAGAAAGAAACCTTGGGAGATAGAAGTCTGAATTCTAATTACAATAAAACTTAATTTTAGGGTCATATAATTTCCCTTAGTCTCTTCATAATTACTGCTGTTTTGGGTTCTGTTATTTAATGTTGTGTGTGGATTTTGATGTTACGCCATATAAACTATATGAACAAAATTATTGGGACACCTACACAGCACACCTACAGGAGCTTTTATGACATCCCATTCTAAACACATAAGCATTAAAATCAAGTTGGCCTCCTTTCCACTTTTCTAAAAATGTTTTCTACAAGATTTTGGACTGTGTCTGTGGGAATGTCTTCCCATTCAGCCAGAAGAGCATTTGTAATGTCCGACACTGATATTGAGGGCCTGGCTCTTCCCAAAGGTATTTGATGGGATTGTGGTCAGGGCTCTGTGCAGGCCATTCAAGTAGTTTCACACCAAATTCACCCAACAATGCCTTTATGGACCTTGCTTGCACTGGGGCACAATCATGCTGGAATTGAAAAGGGCCTTCCCCAAACTATTCCTACAAAATTGAATGTATACAATTGTCCAAAATGTCTTGGTATGCTTAAGCGTTGAGATTTCCCTTCACTGAACCTAATCGGCAATATAGTGTATCCATATAGTGTCCATATAGTGTATCTTTGTGAGCAGAAGTATCAATCCAAAGCTTTATCTTTCGGGCCTCTCTAAACCATTGCTATAGCAAAAGGCATAAATAGTGAACCTTCTGTGAATACTGTGAAAAGTCTGACACTTGACACTACAAACCTGTGTGTGTAGGTAATGTACAGTGGGGCAAAAAGGTATTTAGTCAGCCACTGATTGTGCAAGTACTTATAAAGATGAGAGAGGTCTGTAATTTTCATCATAGGTACACTTCAACTATCAGAGACAAAATTAGAAAGAAATTCCAGGAAAGCACATTGTAGGATTTTTAAAGAATTTAATTGTAAATCATAGTGGAAAATAATTCAATAACAAACAAGCAAGATTTCTGGCTCTCACAGACCTGTAACTTCTTCTTTAAGAAGCTCTTCTGTCCTCCACTCGTTACCTGTATTAATGGCACCTGTTTGACCTCGTTATCTGTATAAAAGACACCTGTCCACAGCCTCAAACATTCAGACTCCAAACTCAACCATGGACAAGACCAAAGAGCTGTCGAAGGACACCAGAAAGAGAATTGTAGACCTGCAGCAGACTGGGAAGAGTGAATCTACAATAGGCAAGCTGATTGGTGTGAATAAATCAACTGTGGGAGCAACTGTAAGAAAATGGAAGCCATACAAGACCATTGATAATCTCCCTCGATCTGGGGCCCCACGCAAGATGTCATCCCGTGGGGTCAAAATGATCATGAGAACGGTGAGCAAAAATCCCAGAACTACACAGAGGGTCCTGATGAATGACCTGTAGAGAGCTGGGACCAAAGTAACAAAGGCTACCATCAGTAACACACTACGCCGAGAGGGACTCAGATCCTGCAGTGCCAGGCGTGTCCCCCTGCTTAAGCCAGTACATGTCCAGGCCCGTCTGAAGTTTGCCAGAGAGCATATGGATGATCCAGAAAAGGATTTTTGAGAATATCATGTGGTCAGATGAAACTAAAATAGAACTTTTTGGTAAAAACTCAACTCGTCGTGTTTGGAGGAAGAAGAATGCTGAGTTGAATCCCAAGAACACCATACCTACTGTGAAGCATGGGGGTGGAAACATCATGCTTTGTGACTGTTTTTCTGCAAAGGGGACAGGACGACTTATTCGTGTTAAGGGAAGAATGAATGGGGCTATGTATCGTGAGATTTTAAGCTAAAACCTCCTTCCGTCAGTGAGAGCATTGAGGATGGAACATGGCTGGGTCTTCCAGCATGACAATGATCCCAAACACACCGCTCAGGCAACGAAGGAATGGCTCCATAAAAAGCATTTCAAGGTCAAGGTCTCCAGACCTCAACCCCATAGAAAATTTGAGTTGAAAAAGAGTTTAAAGTCCGTGTTGCCCAGCGACAGCCCCAAAACATCACTGCTCTAGAGGAGATCTGTATGGAGGAATGGGCCAAAATACCAGCTACAGTGTGTGTAAACCTGGTGAAGACTTACAGGAAATGTTTGATCTCTGTCATTGCCAACAAAGGTTATGTTACAAAGTACTGAGTTGAACTTTTGTTTTTGACCAAATACTTATTTTCCACCATGATTTACAATTAAAATCCTACAATGTGATTTTTTTTTTCTCATTTTGTCTCTCACTTTCTCATTTTGTCCTCATAGTTGAAGTGACCTATGATGAAAATTACAGACCTTCTCTCATCTTTCTAAGTAGGAGGAACTTGCACAATCAGTGGCTGACTAAAACCTCCAAGTGGCTGGACTTTTTGCTCCACTGTATCCACAGTGGTATGAAAAAGTTTGGGCACCATGATAATTTTCATGATTTATTTTTATAAAAATCATGGTTGTTCAGATCAGCAACTTGAGTTTAAATATATTATATAGCAGATGAACACGTTGATATTTAGGTGCCAATTGAAGTTTATTAGGATGTACAGGAAAAGTGTGCAGTAATTATTCAAACAAAATTAGCAGGTTGCATAAAATTTGGGCACCCCAACAAAAAAATAAATCAATATTAGTAGATCCTCCTTTGTAGAAATAACAGCCGCTAAAACGATTCCTTACAGCTTCCAGTCTGGATTGGTGAGGTTGCTTTGGACCATTCTTCTTTAGAAAACATCTCCAGTTCAGTCATTTTGATGGTTCCGAGAATGGACAGCCCACATTTTCAGTAATATCCTGTCTGGGGACTGAGATGGCTTTCCAAGAAGTTTTTGTTACGGTTCCTCTGCGTGAATGCCTTAGTAGATTTGAGCAGGGTTTGGGGTCGGTTGGCCTCGGTGCAAATTTGTCACTGATTCTTGAACATGTTCTCAAGAATCTGAAGGTATTAACTGGAATTCCATTGCGACCCTCAACTTTAACAAGATTCATATTACCTGCACTGGGCCACACAGTTCCCACAGCATGATGGAAACGCCACCAAATTTTACTGTGGGAGCAAGTGTTTGGCTTGGGATTTTGCGTGTTTTTTTCCGCTCCTTGTAGTCCAAATAATCCAAGTTTATTTTCATCAGAAACAGCACTTTATTCCAAAATGGAAGCCGGATGTCCAAATGTACTGTAGCACACCACAAGTGAACCTCTGTGTGGCGTGTCTGCGGAAAAGGGCTGCTATGCAATTACTCTCCCATACAGCCTCTCCTGTGCAAAGTGCACGTATAGTTGAACGATGAACAGTGACACCATCTGCAGGCAAGATGAGGTTGTGTTAGGCGTTGGAAAGGTGTTCTGGCTGGCTTTTGACTATGGAACTGTTCTACCATCCTTCGCCTCTGCCTATCTGAGAAGATTTTTCTTGGGTCTGCCACTTCGGAAGTTCCTTAAAACTAGGAAATGTGCCTGTGGGGTCTTCCATTGCCTCAACTATGATTCCTCACCCAACGTGGAACACTGACAGCTGAAATCTCTGAGAGAGGCTTTCACTTTCCGAAACCATGATGTTGAAACAACCTTTGGTTTTCAGGCCATTTGAGAGTTGTTTTGAGGCTCCCATGTTGCCACTCTTCAGAAGAAGAGCAAAGAAGGAGAACAAACTTCCCAATTGGCCACCTTAACACTTTATCATAGCTGGTTCACTTGTTGACTGTAGATTCAAGGGTCAATGAGCTTACAAAAACAAATTTTGTGTTCCAGTAATTAGTGCTAAATTATTTCAAAGACAAGGGTGCCCAATTTATGCACATGCCAATTTGTTTGAATAATTACTACAACACTTTCTGTTAAAAACTATTAACTTCTTTTCACTTCTCAAATATCACGGTTGTGTTCACTATGCTATATGATAATTACATGAAATTGCTGAGCTGGACAACCAATGATTTATAAAGAAAAATCATGAAAATTATCAGGGGTGCCCAAACTTTTTCATACCACTGTATGTAATCCCATATATATCTTTCCCAAGTGTTGACCATTGGCTGCCCATTTTTATAACAAAAAAATTCTGGCTAGCTGTCTACATATTGGTGTAAAGTGATTTAGTTCACAATGCATTATTAGAAGTCTGATACGGATTTGTTTGTATGTACACACTAACTGATCAGTCATACATTTAGAAACAAGGCTCTGACCCATCAGACACTGACACGTCACACACTGCACTATCCAGACACAGGTGACCCTTTCACAACACACCCCTGTCTCTGCCCAGGCAATTTCCAGGCGCTTAACAGAAGGACATTTGTTGTCCCAGAACCCATTATGTGTCCTGCCATTAACAGGCAGCCATTGTTGCCTTTGTTTGCAGTTGTGTTGTGATCAAGAAACTGGGACTGCTATGGACTGGGACTGTGTTGTCTTTAGCGATAAAACCAGGTTCTATTTGGGATCTGAAGGTGGTTTTGAGTATGGAGGCCTCACGGTGAGCTTTTTAATCCTGCCTTTGTTGTGGAGTGGCATGCTGCCCCGACTGCTGGTGTAATGATCCGGGAAACCATTGCATTACATTGGCTTCCTTGGCTTGCCTGGTCGCCAGATTCATCGCTAATCGAGCATTTATGGGGTCAGCTAAGATACCAGCTTCAGCAAACTATGAGTGTGGAGGATCTACAAGCCCAACTGTGGGAAAATGTGTCATAGAGGCAAGTCTACCAGTCAACAATCTCTCACCAAGAGGAACCGTACCCAAAAGTGGACTAAGGGCCTTTTTATAGAGCAGCAGGGGAAGTAATTTTATGCCTTCGTGTTGCAAGACCCAGCGTCTAATCAGACCACACACGTTATCATTTCCATATCTGACATAACTGCATGCTGGGGGTACTGTGGGGGTCCTGAATGGGCAAAGGGGACTAAGAAAATTTGCATAAAAACAGATGGACTACAGTGTAAACAAGGAGGTGTACCTTATAAAGTGATCCGCGAGTAAGCGTTGGAGTGCACACACATGCGCACATACACTGTGTCCTTTAGTTTGATGACATCACACCCTTGGCATTGCATTGTATTGTATTGATGACCTTATGCAATGTCACAGCATTTATTTCCCTCCATTAATTTTTGGCCGAGATCTTGAATTGACGACGGAGAGTCGAAACACTCTCTGAAGTCTTCTCCAACACATCCCAAAGACATTCAATAGAGTTATGGTCAGGACTCTGTGGTGGCCAGATCATGGGTGAAAATGTTCCCAGAATTTATTTGATTTGAACCTGATGAATCTTGGCATTGCTGTCCTGAAACATGCCAGGCCATCAGGGAAGCAGAACTCCATTGATGGGATAACCTGGTCAGTCAGTACATACAGGTACTCCGCTGACTAGCTTAGTTGAAGCAGCCCGAGATCATAACCCTGCCTCCAGAGGCTTGTACAGTGGGCACTATGGATGACAACATCGCTTCACACGCTTCCCTTGTTACACTAACGTGCCCATTGCTTTGGTAAAGGGTAAGTCTGGACTCATCAGTCCACATGACCTATTTCCATTGTCCAATTTTTATGCTCCCTAGCAAATTTAAGCGTTTTAGCCCCACTAATAAGTGGATTCCTGTTTAGCTCCAACCCTGTAATTTATTTCTCATTGTACTTTGTGTGTTTGGAAATGCTCTTGCTTTTACTATTAAACATAGGCGTGAGATCTACAGTGCATTTTTACCATTCACAACTTCAAGCGTTGAGCTAGAAAAAGTGATGTACTGCTCACAGCCTATCCACAAATTGAAAAACACATGAACCTCTCCTTTCCTCAATACCAACAACACACAATCCAACATAGCCAGTATGTCAAGGCCTGCCATCACCTCTCTCCAAGTCCCAACTGCAATGCATTGCCAGTCAGCCAAATCAGCTATCGTTTTGTGACGTGCCTGAAATCCCTGAGCAGCTGATTAGCTTGTTATGCTCCTGCCGCCTTGTCTGCCAACTCCTGGACCTTTAGAACTGTGAATGGCCCAACGCTCAAATATCTTCACTCGGCAGAGAGCTGACAGGGAGCTCCAGGGTGTCTGGAAAAACCTTGATTTCAAGCTTATTTACAAAAACATGCTGCTTTCCAGGGTTACAATGGGTTTGATGTCTTTAAAGGAACTAGCTGGGAGATGACAAAAGGTCCTCATGAGCAACAGTGGAGGGAAAACCATAAAGCCAAAAGCCTCCACCACTGAAACACTCTTGTCCATGTTTACGAAACACTTATTTACTTGTTTTAAGTAATACCAAACAAAGCTTTCTAAGTACTAACATACTGTGGCATCCCACTAAACTCCCATCAGTCCCCGGTCCTGCTGAAGCGCTTGTGTTAAATAAGTGAAATAATACAAAAAAGATAGCGAGATAAATAAAGCAATTTTTTAGCACGGATATCACTGTCTCAAGGAAGCGTGCCAGTGCCTTCATGTTTGCGCTCATTTTCTGTCGCCGTGTTTTCGCGCTCCGGGCTGACTCCCTCTCCGAGGACAAGCTCTCAGCCATGCCATTTCATTAATATTAATTGTGACTGGAAAGAAGATCAGACGCTCCCCAAAATATGCACCCTGCCCAGGATTTGATAAACCTCCCCATGTCATGATAGTGTTCGGCAGGCGAGGAAGACCCTTAGCATTCGGACTTTTTCCCATCGCTTTGCATGCACATGAATTATGCATATCATACTTCCTCCAGAGAGAGACATTCTTAAAGCACATATGTGCTATTTGCATTAGGTTCCTTATTTACATTCATAAATAGCTCAACGGTAAAATTATAATAATTATATTACAAGAATTTACTATAATTGTTGTTATTATATATTATAGTCGGGGGTTATTCTGGTTAATAATAAGATTTAGTTAAAGTTTAGTATATAGTTTATAAAATGATGTGTGTTTAGCTCGTCTATTTCAAGCTCAATAAGAGCTCTAAAACTGTGTGTGACATATACAGTAATGTGCAAAAGTATAGGGACACCATTAGATTAGTATAGCAGTGTCTTAGCAAGTTTATAAGAACATTACAGTGGTGCTTGAAGTTTGAAAAACCCTTAGAATTTTCTATATTTCTGCATAAAATATGGCCTAAAAAATCATCAGATTTTCAAACAAGTCCTAAAAGTAGATTAGGATAAAGAGATTAAACAATAAAACAGGGGTAAACAAATAGACAAAATGAGACAAAACATATTATACTTCGTTCATTATTTATTGAGCAAAATGTGCCAATATTACAATTAGTGAGTGGCCAAAAGTATGTGAACCTTGAGGATTAGCAGTTAATTTGAAGGTCAGGTCTTTGGTTTTCATCAAGGGGATCACAATCAAGGTGTGAGTGGGAACCACTGTGTTATTTAAAGAACAGGAAATCTATCAAAGTCTGCTCTTCACAACACATTTGTGAAAGTGTATCATGACACAAACAAAATAGAAACAAAGGAAGAGGAGAGTTGTTGATGCTAGTCAGGCTGGAAAGGTACAAAAAACCATCTCTAAAGAGTTTGGATCCACCAATCCACAGGTCAACAGATTCTGTATGAATGGTGGATTGGGGAAATTCAAGGACATTGTATTCTCCGCAGGATGGTTCACAAACAAAGATCACTCCAATGAGCAACGTATGTTTAATAGATGGGCGAGTCCATTTAAAAGGACTACAGGGTAACTTCCTTAAGCAACTGAAGGCCTCTCACATTGGCTAATGTTAAGTTCATGAGTCCACCATCAGAAGAAAGGAAACACTGAACCAAACAATGGGTGCATGGCAGGGTGCAAGAAAGAAAGCCACTGCCTTCACCAAAAAGAACATCGGTGCTCATCTGCCGTTTGTTAAAGATCCACATGGACAAGCAGGAAGGCTTGGAGGAATGTTTTGTGGACGGACCTGAAGAACCAAAATAGAACTTTGTTTAAAAGAAGGGTTGTTATGTTGGGAGACAGGAAAAACACTGCATTCCTGCATAAGGAACCTTATCCCATCTGTGAATGAAACATGGCAGTCGGTAGTATATGGTTGGTGCTGTTTTGCTGCGCACGGGGGCCAGGACGGCTTGACATCATGATGAAACAATTAATTCTGACTTATGTCAGAGAATTATAAAGGAAGGAAAATGTCAGGACATCTGTCCATGAAACCTGAATATCAAGAGAAGGTAGACAGGCAGCAAGCCAAGGACCCTAAGGCACACAAGTTCGTTTACCAAAAGAATGGTTAAAGAAGAATAAAGTTCATGTTTTGGAATGGACAAGTCATAGTCTGGACCTTAATCCCAGAATTGAAGCTGTTCTGTACGGAGGAATGGGCTAAGATTCCTCCAAGCCGATGTGCAGGTCTGATCAGCAGTTACAGGAAACGTTTAGCTGCAGTTATTGCTGCACGTTGGGGGCACACCAGATACTGAAAGCAAAGGTTCACATACTTTTGCCACTCATTAATATGTAATAGTAGATGATTTTCCTCAATAAATAACTGACCAAGTATAATATTTTTGTCTCATTTGTTTAACTGGGTTCGCTTTATCTACTTTTAGGACTTGTGTGAAAATCCGATGACGTTTTAGATCACATTTATGCAAACATATAGAACATTTTAAAGGGTTCACAAACTTTCAAGCACCACTGTATATAATTATTTCACAGCCTCTTTATTTGAATACAACCAGAAAATACAGGAAAAATATGCATGCAGTATTACAAAAAACCCCAGAAAAAAGACAGAATCTATAGGCTACAGTGGCAAGTAATTAGTGTCATCTCCCCTTACACTTGAGCAATAGCAATATCTGGCAGCTTCATCGGGTTGCCATGTTGATCCTTTTGAGTAGAAATGGTCTTTTTGGAAGGGTTGCAGCAAAGAAACCAATTTTTTCAGAAGTGGAACATGATGAAAATGTTAAGATATGCTAAAGCTCAAAGATTGGAATGAAGATCAGTGGAAAAGAGTATTATGGACTGACGAATCCAGTCCAATCATCGACAATATGTTATACCGTTTATGCCCATTATATCATTGTTAGAAAAACAAATCTAATAGTGGCCTTTTGCACAATACTCTACATCTAATTATTTAACCCTAGTGAGCTACATTCAAAATTAACACACTTTTAGCTGCCTCAAACTTATCTGGGAAATGAAAATGCAGCTAATGTACTGGACTATTAACCAGACGGTTGAAAATTCAAATCCCGACTCTATCAGAGCTGCCACTGTTGCGCCCTTAACTCTCAGTTACTTCAGTTGTACCATGTAAGACCATGTTAGTGGATAAGGGCATTTCCAAATGTTGGCAGCCAGAATTATTCATCCGTGTAACATGATTTTGGTTAAGCACTGTGATGATGCTCTTCAATGAGTTGTTTCTGATAGCGGCCTTGTTATTATTATTATTATCATCATTATTATTGTGATTGTTGTGAGAAGTCAAGGCTTTGACTTTAATTGAATTAATCAAATCAAATCCCTGGTTGTAACGAGTGGTTAATTGAGTTACCGTTTCCTTTCTATCAGCTTGAACCAGTCTGGCCATTCTCCTCTGATACTTAATAAAGCAGCCAGTTAATGTGTGTTGGACATGTTGCACAGTGCAATGAACTTGCAAAGGCCCATTAGAACCCACAGCAAAAAATAGAGGGACATGGCTTTTCATGTGGTTGCCAATGGCATTGTGTGAGGAAACTGCTGCTGGAAAATATTTTCTTACAATGGTGCTTGAAAGTTTGTGAACCCTTTAGAATTTTCTATATTTCTGCAAAAATATGACTTAAAACATCATCAGATTTTCACACGAGTCCTAAAAGTAGATAAAGAGAACCCAGTTAAACAAATGAGAAAAAAAATGTTAAACTTGGTCATTTATTTATTGAGGAAATTGATCCAATATTACATATTAGTGAGTGGTAAAAAGATGTGAACCTCTAGGATTAGCAATTGATTTGAAGGTGAAATTAGAGTCAGGTGTTTTCAATCAGTGGGATGACAATCAGGTGTGAGTGGGCACCCTGTTTTATTTAAAGAACAGGGACCTATCAAAGTCTGCTCTTCATAACACATGTCTGTGGAAGTGTATCATGGCACGAACAAAGGAGATTTCTGAGGACCGCAGAAAAATAGTTGTTGATGCTCATCAAGCTGGAAAAAGTTACAAAACCATCTCTAAAGAGTCTGGACTCCACCAATCCACAGTCAGACAGATTGTGTACAAAGGAAGAGAATTCAAGACCATTGTTACCCTCCCCATGAGTGGTCGACCAACAAAGCTCACTCCAAGTGCAAGGTATGCAATAGCTGGCGAGGTCATAAAAGGACTCCAGGGTAACTTCTAAGCAACTGAAGGCCTCTCTCACATTGGCTAACGTTAATGTTCATGAGTCCACCATCAGAAGAACACTGAACAACAATGCTGTGCATGGCAGGGTTGCAAGGAGAAAACCACTGCTCTCCAGAAAGAACATTGCTGCTCGTCTGCAGTTTGGTAAAGATCACGTGAACAAGCCAGAAGGCTATTGGAAGAATGTTTTGTGGACGGATGAGACCAAAATATAACTTTTTGGTTTAAAAGAAAAGTGTTATGTTTGTAGAAAGGAAAACACTGCATTCCAGCATAAGAACCTTATCGCATCTGTGAAACAGGGTGGTGGTAGTATTATGGTTTGGTGCTGTTTTGTTGCATCTGGGCCAGGACGGCTTGCCACCATTGAGGGAACAATGAATTCTGAAATATATCAGAGAAGTCTAAAGGAAAATGTCAGGACATCTGTCCATGAACTGAATCTCAAGAGAAGGTGGGCCATGCAGCAAGACAACGACCCTAAGCACACAAGTCGTTCTACCAAAGAATGGTTAAAGAAGAATAAAGTTAATGTTTTGGAATGGCCAAGTCAGAGTCCTGACCTTAATCCAATCGAAATGTTGTGGAAGGACCTGAAGCGAGCAGTTAACATGAGGAAACCCACCAACATTTGTCTGTAGTCCTTATCTACTTTTAGGACCTGTGTGGAAAATCTGATGATGTTTTAGGTCATATTTATGCAGAAATATAGAAAATTCTAAAGGGCTCAAAAACTTTCAAACAAACCACTGTACAAAAGTGTGTGCTATGTGGGCACACATGGGCTCGGAAAGGTTTTTGGCATTGCTGCATCCCATAGAGAAGGAAGACTGGAATATTATCCTTCCCATCCAGAACAGCAGTTTAAGTGTAGCAGTCTTCTGTTGACCTGCAGATCAGGAGTGGCTGTAGCACTGAACTTGTGATCTAGGGACATAGGGCAAACACTCAGGGTTCCTTTTCAAAGTCTTGTTTAAAACGGTTACGGTTCGCCATAACAAAACGATGGCGAATCGTCAAAATTAAATAAGAAGAAGATGGGACCCAAAAGCAGTTAGCTCCAGATGGTTTTATTGAACTGAAATAAAACTAATAGGAATAAAGAGTAATACAAAACCAAAAGCAAATGAAATCAAAGATATAAATAACTAAAGGACCTAAATAAGAGATACGATTAATAAAATAAACTAAATAAACTAAACTGCATGCCGTAAGCATGATGTACTTTAATTCAAAGCACGCTTACGACGTGCCTCCGTTGCGCAATATATGCGCCGGGTCTGCGCATGCGCAGCGTGCAGGACCCGATCGGAGCTCCCACAAGCAAGTGCAGCTCCACGCGGTTTAAACACGGTCGCGGGGGCGTGGCACGGTCGCAGGGAAGTGAAGAGGATGTGGTTAGTAAACACTGCGTCCTCTTCAAACACAATCAGGAAATAAATATTCCCGATCGCGGTGAGGGGGTGTGACGGTGTGAGAAGAACGGCTGGGAAGAATGGAGGAAGCTGCTGGGGCAGCTCGATAAAAGCAAAAAATAATAAACAAAGGAAACGCTGGCCCTACTCTGACTAAGACCCTACGTTTACCTGGCGCCTCCTAGCGGCCTCACGTCTGAGGGACTTTAACTCCCCCAGACTACCTCTATCCCTATCAAAAGAAATACTAAATAAAGGAAATAAAACAACGAGCCGTCATAAAACCGGTAATGCAGGAAGCAGCGAACGCGCCAGAACGTTTTCAAAAAGCCGGGTGCAATCAAGAATCACGTGAGCACCAGTCACGTGACCGCGGGCGTAGGCAGTGGCAACCACCGAGTCCATAAGGTGTGTTTATATAGGCAGGACTCCAGGTGGCGCCACTTACCCGTGAATGGCTCGGGAAAGCTGACGCACGTGCAATCGCGCTGCTGCAGGCTCACGTCGTCAAACTGGGACTACTCCTGGCCGAACGCGGCCAGGGAGTGATCCTTAACACTAACACCATACAAAGAGCTGGTACCTTTGACGCTGTACTCCATCTCCCCAAGTGTGTGTGTATGGATGAGCCCCACTCTGCTCTGGATAATCCGGAACTCCTGCACAATACCGTTGGGTTTAGCTGGGGCATCCCAGCTGACATGTAGAGCTGTGAGACTAACAACTGTCACTGCTGGAGAAGGAACCCAATCTGGTATTCTCTGGAGAGTCACTGCCACCACCTAGACACACACACTCAGACACATACACACACAAAATGAATTACAGAGCAATGTGCCCTAATGGAAGCTTGGTTATCCTGCTCTAATAGAATGTCACTAGTGGTTTCAGCTCTTGTCTTTAGAAATGGCAGACTATTAGAAGAGGGCAGGGAGGTGGTTTAGGTTCTTTCTTTCTTCCATTTTTCTTCTTTCTCTCTGTTCTTCGCTTGTTTGCAGCCTGGCACAGGCAGTAGCCTTCCTCAAGAAATTAATTGTTTAATCTCTTTATTTACTTTAATCTCTTTATCTACTTTTAGGACTTTAAGTCATATTTATGCAAAAATATAGAACATTCTAAAGGGTTCACAAACTTTCAAGCACCACTGTACAGTATACACTTTAAAAGAGATAAAAGTAAAGAGCCAGATAAAATAGGAACAGTTACGATCACCATAAAGAAATAAACAAATCTCTGTCAACCCTATCTGTATCTTAAGGGTGATAAGTACAGGTAATAACTATTTCAAAAGTCCCATTTATAAAAATGTTTTTTAAATAAGTCCCATTTATAGAAGTCTATTTTTCACACAAGTCCTAAAAGCAGATTATAAAGTAAACATAAACAAATAAGACAACATATTATAGTTATTTATTTATTTCTTAAGGAAAATTCAATACCCAATATGTGATCAATATAGATCTGTGAGTGGCAAAAGTATGTGAACCTTAACTTTCTGTATCTGCTGTGGCCCTCTTGTGCAACTTTTCATCAGTCCTGGCTTGGAGGTATTTTAGACCATCCCTAGCTCCAGATGAGCTTCAACCCTAAAGCATTGGTGCATTTTGAACAATGAACTCCTCACACAACAATTCTATTCCATTCTATGGTCTTCAATTTGTACACAATTTGTCTGACTGTAGATTGGTGCAAACTATTTAGAAATGGCTAATCTTTTCCAGCCTGGAAGCTACATCAAGGTCTGTTTTCTGAGGATCCCTGTTCTATAAATACATGGTGTGCCCCCTCATGCCATCCCACTGATTGAAAGCATCTGACACTAATTTCACTTTCAAATTAACTGCTAATCCCAAAGAGTCACTTAATTTGACCATACACAATATGTAACATTGGATTATTTTTATCGATAACTAAAAAATCATGTATAATATTTTTGTCTCATTTGTTTAACTGGGTTCTCTTTACCTACGTTTAGGACTTGTGTGTAAATCTGGTGAGGTTTTAGGTCATATTTATGCAGAAATATAGAACATTCTAAAGGGTTCACAAACTTTCAAGCACCACTGTAGCTCGTTGTAACTGGATGTAGGGTATGAAAGATGAGTTAGTGATATAGGAATATGCCCATAGGAAGGATGCAATGCGGCCGATACCTTAATTACTCGTGACAATTTATTATTAAGTTCTATTTTATGATGTAAACTTTCTAGACTTTGCAGCTGTCTGTTACCCACATACAATAACTCACTCACTTTTGGGGAGACTGCGCAGTCGGCTGCAGTACATGCTTGCAGTTGGTACATATACTCCTGGAAAGGATGAATATCTCCAGTGTCAGTGAAGCTCTGCTCAATTCCATGGTAACATTCCTGCCCATCTCGTAGAACCACATAGTGGATGATTTCACCTATATCCAAAATAAACACAAAAAGCAGAAGGTAAAAAATAGAGCAAAGAAGTAGGGTTTTCTTTGTTTATCTGACTGGGCTCCAGCAAGTCAGGATTTCTAAGTTGATCCTTTCTGACTTAGATTTAAGCACATTTAAAGGTGCCTCTAAAAAAATAACATGGATGGCCAGCAGCAAACTGCCACAAGTACGACAAATCACAGAATTTGACAAGCACTGTTGGAGGACCAACATTAATTTCTACAGTGCCATGAGCAATATTTGACAACATTTTCATTTCCTTTACAGATTTGATCTAAAGCAGTGCTACTCAAAGATGTGCTGCCTCCATGCAGGTAAAAACACTGCCAGATTTTTAGTTGAGCTTTTTTATTCAAAATTTAAAAAATCTAAATAATGTATACAAAATGTATTTACACTGTGCATTTAATCAGTTTAAATAAGTATCTGACCAAGGCTCAGCCTTTCTGCAGTTACATGTAACGACCATCTGATCAACATCCATACAGAAAGGACCCAGACTGATCCACCTGGCATCGAAGAGCTTTGTAGTTTATAATAAGGTTTATAATACCAGTGATCCAGTGTATCAAGTTCCTTCAAATATATTTAATTACTATGACAACTTTTTCCTTTTTGAAATTCTCTGTGATATCTGAAGGGCTTCTACCCCACAAAAAATGCCTTATATTTTACCAAATTCTATTACAAATATAATATATAATATAATAATTTAAAATTCTAACTAATTCATCACAAGTTTTGAATTCTAACTACTTCATGACACATTTTTTAATTTATCCTGAAATTTTAAGCACTCTGGAATGTAACACGTCTCCATCATTCCGTGTCTGTTTCTTTTGTCGGAGAGAGAAAAGTTGGACTAACTTTCCAAAATAAATCATGACAGATTGGGTGGTAACACATTTAATTAAAGAGCAGAATGCCTAAATGAGCAATCAGCATGTTTCTTTACATACTAAGTGGTCCTGAAGTTTCCTCAAACGGAGCTTGTTATTTCTGCTTAGTGCTTCGTTTATGCGCATGTAAATTTGAGCATTCATAAATTATTCGGTCACATAATGCAAATTATCTACACTACCCAAGGCGTGTCACTGTGTCAATCAACCGGATCTACTTCAGCCCAGTGTAACAGCCAGCATACTAACGTAATAAAAAGTACTGGTACTAGTTAATTGTACAGATTAAAAGTACAAAGTTCAAATCCCACGTCTGCCAAGCTGCCACTGTTGGGTCCTTGAGCAAGGGCCCTTAACCCACAATTGCTTGGATTGTAAGATTGTACCAATTGTAAGTCGCTCTGGATATGGGCGTCTGCTAAATGCTGTAAATGTAAATGTAAATATGTAGAAGGAAACCACAGAGCAAAACTGCTCTCTTGGCTCTTTTGTACACTATCAAATTTGTATCTCAACTGTGAAGCATGGTGGAGGAAGCAGCACGTTTTGGGATCATTCGCATAAACAGCTTGCAATCACTGAGTGAACAATGAACTATAATATAAAGAATCAGGTTTTCCAGATGAAGCTACCATTTGGCTTTAGCGGCGGGGACCATTTGAGTTGGATGATGTCATCGTGAAGGCCAACTCGACTCCAGTAGGGGGGAGGGACTTCTTCAGGCACATCCTCTTCAGTGGTAGCCCGGGAGGAGGGACAAAACACATGTCCATGCTTATTCCATGCTGCCACTCTGTATTCGTAGCTGGTGTATGGCTCCACTTCTGTGTCTAAATGTACAAAAGCATTAGCATGTAAAGATTAAACAGAAAAAAATATGCACATTCATCAAGAACATTCAATTCTGACAAATCAAAAAGTCTTTATTTACTGTAACATCATGGCTTCAGTGAGCAATGTTACAAAGTAAATCACAAAAATATAAGCTCCCTACTGGACACGTCATCAAAAAACATAAGCTAGTGTAAGCAACTATGTGGAGTTTTGTTTTGGCCTTAAAATGCTTAAAATCATATATTGAACATACTGAAGTTCATTTTATAGTTCATGGTATTTTGTAAATTTGTTGCCTTTGTCCATTCATCTGATTCATTTAGTTTTCACTAGAAGTCTTTATTAAGGCTTGACTAGAGTGAGGCATTTTCCTGCTGTGCCAAATGAGCAGTAAAAGCTAAAAACAGGTAACTGAAGTATTTTTTCAATGTCTATGTTTGCATAGTTTGTGCCAGTCTAACATTAAATTCTTGTTTATATTAACCCTTAGAACCAGATTTTTGCGGTTTGCAGGCATTTTGACATCTTATACTCTCGTACTCTCAGGTTCATAACTCTAGAATGATTCAACTTGTTCGATCACACACATTAAAAAACAGAGCAGAACTGACTCTGATTCCAAATACAACAGTAAAGCATCAATGAATACGTTTTGATAGCGGATACAAATTATTGATAATCCCATTGACACCCCATTACTGACAATCCATTTCTCCAAATACACTCATTGCCAAAACAATAATTCACCCAGATAGAAATGTCAGATTGCTCCCTTCGTTTGCAGTGGTGTCATTGTCTTTAGCCAGGTTCCGTTTGGGATCCAAAAACAGTCAGGTTTGAGTATGGAGGCCTCATGGTGAGCCCTTCAATCCTACCTTTGTTTGTGGAGTGTCACAGTGCCCCAGCTACTGGTGTGCTGATCTGGGGGAGCCATCGCATATGACAGTCGATCACCACTAGTAGTGATATGAGGGACACTAAACAATTCTGCGATATGTGCTGGACATCCTGCAAACCAATGTGTTCTCTCATGACAGGACTGGCTTTTTTTCAGCAGGATAATGCTCACCCAGCAGGGTTTTACAGTAATGGTCTTCATCAGATTGAAACACTTCCTTGGCCTTCCCGGTTGCCAGGATTTACCGCCAATCAAGCATTTATGGGACCAGTTGAGACGTCAGCTTTTCAGAACCTACGAGTGTGCAGGATCCAATCTCAACATCTGTAAGCAAATGTGCCACAGGATAACATATAAACCTGTATGTTTCCATGCATAACCGTATCTCATCCGTTTTCCAGGCTGGAGGTGGACCAAACAGCTTACTGGAGTCTGCTTTTCAATTGTACAGTTTTCACCGATAAAACTTATTCTTTCACTCTGAATTTGTAATCACTTACATATATCATCATTACATTCATACATATAAAGTTTCAGTCAATTCCAACAATTCCTTCTTGGTGGTGTTATTTTTTTTGTCAATGAGTATACTTTTCATTCCTTACACCTGTAACATACTAGGTGTCTATACAGAGATTCATTATCCATTCTGGATCACAATCACAAAAAATCATCAATGGAACTCAAAATTATTAAACAATGGAGGCCTGGATTTGGAGTCACACACAAAATTAAGTGGAAAAACACACTACAGGCTGATTAAACTTTGATGTAATGTCCTTAAAACAAGTCAAAATGAGGCTCAGTCTTGTGTGTGGCCTCCACGTGCCTGTATGACCTCCCTACAATTGCCTGGGCATGCTCCTGATGAGGTGCCGGATGGTCTCCTGAGGGATCTCCTCCCAGACCTGGACTCTAAACCATCCACCAACTCCTGACAGTCTGTGGTGCAACGTGACGTTGGTGGATGGAGGTCGAACATTGGCTTCCAAGATGTGTGCTCGATTGGATTCAGGTCTGGGGAACGGGTGGTGCCAGTCCATAGCTTCAATGCCTTCATCTTGCAGGAACTGCCTGACACCCACTCCAGGAACATGAGGTCTAGCATTGTCCTGCATTAGGAGGAACCCAGGGCCAACCGCCCAGCATATGGTCTCACAAGGGGCCTGAGGATCTCATCTCGGTACCTTAATGGCAGTCAGGCTACCCTCTGGCGAGCACATGGAGGGCTGTTCGGCCCTCCAAAAGAAATGCCATAGTCCTCACACCACGGCTTACTGACCCACTGCCAAACCGGTCATGTTGAAGGATTGTTGCAGGCAGCAGATCGCTCTCCACCTTTGGCATCTCTAGACTCTGTCACGTCTGTTGCACATGTGCTCAGTGGTGGAACCTGTTTTCATCTGTTGAAGAGCACAGGGCGCCAGTGGCGAAGTTGCCAATCCTGGTGTTCTCTGGCAAATGCCAAGTGTCCTGCACGGTGTTTGGGCTGTGAGCACAACCCCCATCTGGTGACGTCGGGCCCTCATACCATCCTCATGGAGTCGGTTTCTAACCGTTTTGTGCAACACATGCACATTGGTGGCATGCTGGAGTGTAATTTGGAGGTCATTTTGCGGGCTCTGGCAATGATCCTCCTGTTCCTCCTTGCAACAAAAGGCGGAGGTAGCGGTCCGCTGCTGGGTTGTTGCCCTCCTACAGCGCATCCTCCACGTCTCCTTGTGTACTGGTTCTGTCTCCCCTGGTAGCGCCTCCAGCCTCTGGACACTACGCTGACAAGACAGCATCAAACCTTCTTGACCCACAGCTCGCATTGATGTACCATCATGGATGAGCTGCACTACCTGAGCCACTTGTGTGGGTTGTAGAGTCCGTCTCATTGCTACTACCAACGAATGTAAAAGCACCACCAACATTCAAAAGTGACAAAAACATCAGCCAAGAAGCATAGTTACTGAGATAGGTGGTCTGTCGTCCCCACACCATGCCAGAAACCACTCCTTTTTGAGTGTGTCCTGCTAATTGGCAATAATTTCCCACCTGTTGTCTATTCTATTTATTTGCATAACAGCATGTGAAATTGATTGTCAATCAGTGTTGCTTCCTAAGTGGACAGTTTGATTACACAGATGTTTGATTTACTTGGAGTTATATTGTGTTGTTTAAGTGTTCCCTTTATTTTTTTGAGCAGTGTATAGTAACATATCAGACTTGGTTAAGCATTACTAACTTACTATTACATGTGATACTAAACAGTGATACTGTTTTATGATATTGATATTGGTATTTGGGATAATGGAGAAACTTCTGGAAATTCCTGAGGCGAAAATCAACACACATATTAAACATTGTCTGATTATTGAAATAACTGATCAGAATACAATTTTCTGTTTTAACAAAGGTTGTATTTTAAAATTCAGTGTATGTATATGTATATACATAAATAAAACCTATTTTGGTTCTATTTGTCAAAACAACAAGTCACAGTCACTCGAGTGTTTTAAGAGTAAATAACCATAATTAAATATATTAGCTTCAGGAGAGTGAACATTCCGGTTGTTTGCTGACTGGGCAATTTGGGAAAAAAAGCTTAAAAATATTATTTTCTACTAAAGCGTGGCGCAGCAGAAAAAGTTTGGAAGCCACTGTTTTAGTGGAGGAGTTGTGATCAGGAGGATGTTGGGCATCAGAGGATCATCATTGTCCATGGGCAAAGAAAGTCTCAACTCATTTGGTCGTAAAGACATAAGAGCTGGCGTGCAGGAGGAATGTGTCACAACACTCAGTGCCACGCCACCTGCTGTGTATAGAGCTGTGTAGCTAAAGATCAGTCAGAGTATAACTACACTAACCCCTGTCCACCACTGGAAGTGTCTACATTGGGTATGCAAGTATTGGAATGGGACAGTGGTGCAACAGTTCATTGACCTGGCCTCCAAATTCCCAAGATCTCAGTCCAATTGAGCATCTGTGGGATGTGCTAGAACAACAAGTTTGAAGTGGTTCCACATCTCATTTAAAAAATGAACAAAAAAAATAAACCAGTCCTGTGTGATTTGTGCTGAATGTTTAATGTGATTATAATCTTATTAGGGGTCATTTATGGGCATCAGCATCTTCTCACCAGTCTTTTCATCTCCTTGGAAGCCATGAAGAAATATCTAATGGATCCAGTTATGTAGCTCACGGTCCTCTGTAACGTCCTCATCGCTTTTGTAGTAGAACTTCAGCAGTCAATCTACGAACCTGATGTAGGAGACATACTACCTTTATTTCCTCTCTGAACCATAAATCAACTATGTTAAGTTTAAACAATAACAGTGCTGGGACTGAGATTAGCTGAAGGTGTTCTTTGTGGTACTTATGTACGATGTTCCACAGCCTCAGTCCAACGTCTCTGTAGTAATAATTTGGGATGTTCTCCAGTCCTCTCTCCTTGATATCATCAGGCAGACAGAGTGAGCTGTAGGTGAGGGTCGAGGCTGCTTTCTGCAGGAACTTATTGCTTGTTGCAATGATGCTTGTTTATCCATAAACGTCCCATCAGTGATAAAAAAATCTTTACCTTTGAGAAAATTCCACCGTCTGAGATCAGTGTTTCTCTGGCCTTAATGTTAAGGTGGAGTGTGCAGTGAGTGTGGGGCAGGAGGAGCTGCAGGGTGAGTAAAATAGTTCTTAGCACTGGATTTGAACAAGAAATGGTTGCAACAAAGTCGAGTCCTGATACCTGAATGTACCTCATAGTAGAAAACTGAAAATAGAAGTTAAATGTACTTTGTTTTATGAAATAGTAGGTGGAACAGATATGGAGTGTTTTTTTGAAGAACGACTAAAAGTATTTACTATGTTAGTAGAGTAAATGCATAGACCATATTTGGTTTTTTCCTGTTTCTCTATGACACATGAAATCTGTAAAAGTGTTTTTTTTTTCTTTAAAGGTTTATAACATTTGTTTTTGGAGTGTGGCTGGTTAAAGCTGACCAGAATTGAAATAAATCACCAAATATGCCAATTAATGGAGACTGAACATTTCTTTTCAATAAATTATTTTGTTGACTCTGTTTGCATAGGCTACACTGTGTTTTTGACTTGCTTCATATTACATGGGCTGTCAACAGGTATGTGTTCCTGACTGGTGTGGCAGTTGTTGGCCAATGCTGATTTATAAATGCTGGTACGGGTTGGCCCTTTGTCATGGAGTACAATCTCAGAAAATACACCTATTTGGAAGCAAGGAAAATTCTTTCAGATTTGGCTTTTCCATGTCTATGTGGAACTTAAGCAGTTTCGTCTCCCAGATAATGAATCAAATAGAAATTACCATCATTTACCAAAATAAACACTCTTCCTGAAGATTGAAGACCTGTTTGCACATTAAGAAGTCCTTATGTGACAGTAACACTTCAAAATTTCCACCCCACATGAGGGCTAAAGAACCAAAAATCAGCCATCATGCACCATAAGTCTTGCACGCCCCTAGTAATCATCAACAAACAAAAACCCCACAAGGACATGTTTTCCAGCATTAACCAGTTGCTGCTGACTGACAATTTTGTGGTGCTTTTCTTATTTATGTGTTGAATGACAAGTAAAACAATATTTCTGTTGCATTATGATCTACAATAATAATCACTGGCATTACATTTTAAAGTTTTTGAATTTCTACTATTTATTTAATGTCAAAGCCACATTAATGGCTATTCGTGACAGGAATAAAATATAAAATAACAATTCTAATCACACACACTGTAGCAATTTAGAGTGACCAATTAACCTAACAACCTAGCAAAGGGAGAACATGCAAACTCCACACAAACAGTGTCCAAAGTTGGCCTGCTCTATTAGAACTGTCCTGAGCAACAGTAAATGTTATTATGAAATCATTTCTTCAGTGAAAGCATGTAGAAATGTAAATAATGCTTAACCAAGTCTGATATATTATTATATAATATATTTCGGATGTCAATAAGAAATGATGATGAATGTTGCACTTTTACCATCGGGCTCTAGGGGTATGATTCTTGCTTAGGGTGCGAGAGGTCCCGGGTTCAAATCCTGGACGAGCCCAGTGTTTAGTGCTTATTGGTTGTGCAGTGTGACTATGTGATACAAAGATAGCTTTTCTCCATTCATGTTTCTGAGGATCTACTTACACTATATTACCAAAAGTATTCACTCACCCATCCAAATCATTGAATTCAGGTAGTCTTATCTCTTCCATGGTCTATAAAATCAAGCACCTAGGCATGCAGGCTGCTTCTACAAACATTTGTGAAAGAATGGGGCCTTCAGATTAGCTTATGAACAGTGTGTAGAGATCTTCATGGGTTTCTTCAATGGGTTTCCATGGCTGAGCACCTGCATCCAAGCCTTACATCACCAAGCACAATGCAAAGCGGTGGACGTTCATAGCGGCAAATAATATTCTATAATTTGCTGCCTATTTGTTAGAGAAGATGTGTTTCTGCTATGCACTGGTATGGAGGTATATGAAAAATGCATACCGCACGGGAAAATTAACACCAGTGTACTGTTGAACCGGAATATCGCCCAGCACTAGTGCGAAGTGTAAAGTTTGGTGGAGGGGGGAATTATGGTGTGGGGTTGTTTTTCGGGAGTTGGGCTTGACTCCTTAGTTCCAGTGAAGGGAACACTTAATGCTTCAGCAGGCCAAGAGATTTTGGACAATTTCATGCTCCCAACTTTGTGGGAACAGTTTAGGGATGGCCCCTTCCTGTTCCAACATGACTGTGGGATGAATTAGAGTTTAGACTGTGAGCCAGGCCTTCTCGTCCTACATCAGTGTCCGACCTCACAAATGTGCTTCTGGAAGAATGGTCAAAAATTTTAAATAAACACACTCCTGAAGCTTGTGGAAAGCCTTCCCAGAAGAGGTGAATCTTTTATAGCTGGAAAGGGTTGTATTAAACCCTACGGATTAAGAATGCGATGCCACAAGATGAGCAAACAAGCGAATACTTTTGGCAATATAGTGTACCAGCAGAACTCAGTTACAAGCCTGACTCTTGAGATCTTATCTGGTATGTAGCACCAGCAAAGAGTCAACCCACTTAGACTGGATATCCCAGAAGAAATGTAATGTTTAACACTTGTCTTTGGGTGGAATAGAAACGTTAGGAAGTCAGATGCCAGTGAGGCATGATGGTGATCTTGGCACCGTTTCCCCACTAGATAGCTAATTTACAAAACCTTAAAACATCATATTAACTTAACAATGCAGCAACAACTTAACGTCATCTTCTGCCTAAATGAAACACCCATTCCCAATGTGAAGCCTGTCAGACCAGTTACATGCATTTAAATCAAATACAGTGTGTATTTGACATTTACTGAGCATCACACTGGAGTACCCTGTCCTAAAACCAGCCTACACAGTCCGTGAGAGCAGATCGATCTTCAGCTCTAATAAAAATCCTTTAAATTAATTATAACCTAATACAAGTGGTAGAATAAATTCTGTAGTAAGAAATGAATGCAGTAATCTCTTGTCTCAGTAATGATCTTTACTTTTATGCTAAATTACTGAGCTTTATTTGTTTTTTTTTTAGCAAGGGTGATCCTCCATATCAGAGGAACCTTAATTTAAATGTTCACCATAGGATTTAAAGGAAGTTTCTTGAGTGCAACCTGTAGGCTTGTGGCCTGGACAGTTTTCCAAAAAGGTGTAATTTATATCACAAATTTTCTTTTACTATAGTATTGTGGAGAATGAGAACACAAAGACCCCCCATTAATATGATAAATAATTCAAATAACTAAATTCAAAAGTTAAAATATTAAAAAATATATTTTATTGCAGACATGATAGACATAACAGAACTGTAATGGTTTGACAGAAGAAATAAATAAATAAATAATTTTAATTCTAATAACAGGTAACTGCTGGTCAATTTCACTAATCAAGCAACAAGTCATGAGGATCAACAGGGACTTGAACTCTGGACCCTTTGGTTATAAATCTGAAGCTTTCTAAATTGAGCTATTGTAACACATGTCTGTTAAATAAGGGTTTTGTTTTCTTAGCTCTTTCAATTTTGTTAGCCAATGTTTCTGCATGTTAAAATCGATAAACAAATCCCAAAAGGCATGCATAATGAGACAGAGAGCCAAACATGACTGTCAGAAGAGGTTCAGGTCCTTCTGAAGGCATTTGATTGTCACTTCACTAATCAGCACAACATTCACCAGAAAGGGACCTTTTGCACCCTGGCCCTTAGAGAAAAGTCCCTGACACTCCACTGACTGAGCTATCCAGGCTCTGGCCAATTGCCCTTTCAGTTCTCACAACAGGCCTATACTCTTATACTGTTGCAAAGTGTTTCTAACACAAATAAAAGAAAATTCAACAAAATACATAACATTAATTAGTAAGCAGCCTAGGGACGTTCGGGTACAGAAATCATCTGTCTGTCATGACTGTAAACCGGATAGAGTTACTCCAATAGCCTCCACAGTCACCAGCTCCCAATCCAATAGAGCAGCTTTGGGATGTGATGGAATGGGGAGATTCGTATTATAGATGGCCAGCTGATAAATCTACAGCAACCGTGTGATGCTATAATGCTGGCATGGACTGAAATCTCTCAGTAATTACAAGGTAAGGAGGGCCTTACTCCAGAGCGCAACAGTTTCAGTTTGGCAGTGCTGGGACAGGAACCCTGGACTTTCAAAGCCATAGCCCAGTACCTTAACTGCACCACCACAGTCCCATCATTCTGACCTGTTTAAGTATTAGTGCCCTGTTTATTTATAACTGTCTCTCTTTCCAGGCTTTTACAAATAATAATGTATCTAAACATTTCACATTTAAATTCACTGCTAATCATAGAGGTTCACATACTTTTGCCACTCATAGATATGCAGTATTGGATCATTTGTTTAACTGGCTTCTCTTTGCCTACTTTCAGAGCTTGAATGAAAATTGATGATTTTTTAAAAGTCAGACTTAAAGGGTTCACAAACTTTAAAGCAGCATGGTATATCCTAAATGTACCGGAGTCCATCTGAAAGAGGATAAGGTGACCTTGTATATTTATTACGGATTTTGACCCACAGTACTTTATTATTATCTGCCAGTACCAATAGAGAGCCAGTATTTATTTAGGTAAGAAATGTAGTTCACTCTTTAAGCACATTAACGACACCTAACGCAAATCTAGAGACAAATTATTCACTGAATCCGAAGTCAGGACACACTCGAACAAAACTGTAATATAAAAACCAAGTTCTGGATAAAAAAAAGCTTTTTGTATGTATTTACCTATTTATAATTTAAAATATTAAATACAATTCACAGTATTTTAAAGACGCAGGATAATGAAAACACCATGTTACTAAAACGTCACTGTTTGTTACTGGATATTACTCCATAAAACTAAGTTCACATTCTGTGGAATATTTGATTGGCTACTTGAAGGCTGCAGTGAGAGCGTCCATGGGAAGCAGCACAAAGTGTGTGTGCAGATGGAAGAAATGATGTAGATAAGTGAAAGTTTACAAAAACACCCAGCAGTTTCTTTTTGCTACAATTTCCTTTTGATATGATGGTTTAAATCGTTATTTTCAGTAAGCTGATTTTTGTTACTCTGGTTTTATGGGCTAATTCACCAAAACAGTGTTATGTTTATAGGTTTGTTTTGTTTAATTGGCTTTATTTAAATTCACTATCAGCATCAATGGCCATTTTAGAGACACACACACACACACAAGGTTACGTTGAGACTAGTATATATATATATACACTGAGGTTGGGCCACTTTATTGTAATCAATTAACCTAATGCATGTCTTTGGACTGTGGACAGATCATATAAAACACTTGTTTTTTATAACACATTTAAAACCCTGGTTCTGTGGAGAAAAAACACAAAAAGAAGAAGAAATACAAAACACAAAAGTAAGCACAAGCATAAGTATCTTAATGTAGCTCTTAATGAGGACCAAACAGGAGCAGTGATGTCACCACCAGCTGCATTTTTTGAATGTTGGTGTTTTCGGAACTCTGGGAGCCTATATAAGGCAGCGCTCAGCAGCTCAGAGCTCATTTCACTCCGAACCTCCGAGAGAGAAGCAACAAGAAAACTCTGACTTTGCAAGCAAGCTGTGACACTTCAATCAAGCTCCCACACTCACAGCAACACTTAACCACTATAGCTTATAAGAATTATTTAAACAATTTAACATAAGTAAATAAATAACATTATTTTAAAATTAATTTAGGTAGCCAGTTTAGTTTTAAAAAGTTAAAAATTATATTTTTAAATAGTTTAGTTATTTAATTAGGGACAGTTACCATGGGTCAGTGCTGTAGTCAGTCACTGAACCTGAAGACTAACAAGAAGAAGATGTTCAGGTTCAAGAGGAGCAACAGAGTTACACCTCTGGACTGCTGCACCCCCGAAACACCTGAGAGTGACACCACTAGCACATTTTCCTCTGAGGGAGACCTGCACATCTCATGACCTGAATTCCTTCATGAAGAAGAAGAAAAAGATCAGGAAGTAGAAGAGGAAGAGGAGGAAGCAGTACTAGATGCTGAAACGGACCATTTGGTAACGAAGGTGATGTCTGAGACGATGGGAAAATTTTACCAGATATTTTGGAATGAGAGCAACATCACCAGCAAGACTTCCTCAGAGGAAGAAGAGGACATAGAAGCCATATATATCTAGTCATAGCATAATTTATGTCACGCTCCACGGCGGCACGCACCGCCTCACCAAGTCTCGGACCTATCAGAAAGCCCCACGGCGATCAAATTGTCAATTGCATTCAGCTTTTGATGCTTCCTACAAAAGGACGCCCGCGAGAAACTCAGATCGCGGGTTATTGATTGTGTCTATATCGATGTCGGTTGCGTCCCTATGCGCCGCCTCTCGTATCACGTCTCAACGCGCCTCACCGCTCATCGCGTTCCAGCGCGCCTCACCGCTCCTCGCATTCCAACACGCCTCACCGCTCCTCGCGTTCCAACGCGCCTCACCGCTCATCGCGCCTTCTCCGTTAAGGTAACATTCTGTTTTGCTTTTCTTCCGTGTTTACTTTTGTTCACACCCGTTTTGCGGCTGAGGCTCAGTTTATGTTTTCCTACCTGTTTTCGTTTCATGCCCGTTTTCCGGCTTCGGCTTGGTTTCTGTTTACACCCGTTTTTGGTCCTTGCTTTTTCTGTTCGCTGTGTTTGTCTTCTGTTGCCCTTTTGTTAATAAATCCCCCTTTTTTCCACACCTGCGTTCGTCTCCTTGCCTGTTAGGCCCCCGTACGTTAGAGAATAACCCGCCAAACATGGAGACGGCAGGTTCCCCCAATTGGTCATTCCTCCTTGGCCGTTTCAATGGTGACCCTGCCCAGTGCCGGCCTTTCGTGGAGAATTGTATTCATTATTTTTGTTTGGTTCCATTTGAGACCGAGTATGCCAGGGTGTCGTTGGTGGTTCTTCACCTGGCCGGTGAGGCCTTAACGTGGGCTACTCAGCTGTGGCTAATGCTCCGGGCTGGAACTGTGGGGCAGCTCTTAGAGATGCTGGAGGTCGCTTTTGGCTCCCCACGGGGCTTCGAAGCCACGAGTTTTGAACCTGTTCGCCCTGTCCGGCCAGCTCTGGTTGGTCATGTGCTGGATCCCCAGCTTGCCACCTTGCCACCTGCCTTAATCAAGCGTCGGCGAGCATGTGTCACGCCCGATAGTCGTGTTTCCGACCCCTCTAGTGCCGTATCTGAACGTCTAGTTGTGGGTAAACGTGAAATAGATCTACCTAGTTCCGTGTTCGAACCGTTAGTGGTGGATGCTCATGAGGCCGACTGTTGTAGTCCAGTAGTTGACCTTCAGGTGTCTCGTGATGTGCTCATTCCTGCACCACGGACTCTTGCGAAACGGACAGTCACGTCACCCCCAGTCGTGCCCACTCCTGTACCACGTACGTTCCTGCAAGTGCATGCT
>JAJAGP010005691.1:0-30022 GCA_025084515.1 Ancistrus triradiatus | reverse complement strand
TCTGACCTAAGCATGTTTCCTTTTTTTTTTTGTGCTAAATTCTGAATTAAAATCAACTATGTCAGTTTTTGACATTTACAGTAAATATGTCAAAAGCAATTCCAGCCAGGATCTTGCCAGCCTTTGATAGGGGCACCTTTTCTTTGTTACATCAGGGTCAGTGTTGTTCTGATTGCTAGCCTGATCTGCTGACTATGTTCTTTCTGAAAACACAAAAAGACTCAAATCCATGTACAGAACATATAAAACACGATTGAGGTTCCTTTTGGGTTGAAACACGCTACTCAGACGGGTTGTAGTTTGTTTTTTTTAAAAACAATTTCTTGCTAATAATGTAAACCATGACAAAAGGATACATAAGGATAGCTGTGTATCAGAAATGTCTTTCATTGTCAAATTGCTGTAAATTCTTTGCTGTTGGTTTACAAGTTTACAAAGGTACGACTGCTCACTCGGGTTGTGTGTATATTGTTGAATAAAGCATTCCCCATTTTAAACTGTCAAATGTTTGTTATTTATCTTTTTAGCAGTTATACGTTTTTGGCATTAGAGAGTAAGAAGTTGTGCCATTTTTCTCCATATGTAGTGAGGTTTACAGGTCTTTTTTTGGTATAAGGATTAACAAAATGCCAAGCATTGAAGTGTAACATGAGGTGAGTAACACTGGCCTTATGATAAGATTTGAATTTTAAGATTAATTGTAAATAAATTATTTGTAAGATACACACTCACCGTCCACTTTATTAGTTGCACCTTGCTAGTACTGGGTACTTTTGTCTTCAGAGCTCGAATTATTTATGTCAAAGATTCAGCAAAGTGCTCTGTTGGATTGAGATCTGGTGACTGTGGAGGCCATTTGATTACAGTGAACTCATTGTCATGTTCAAGAAACCAGATGGTTTGAGCTTTGTGATATGGCCCATTATCAGAAGGTGAGTACACTGATCATAGAGGGATGGACATGGTCAGCAACAATACTCAGGTAGGCTGTGGTGTTTAACCAATATTCAGTTGGTATTAATTATGACAAGAAAATATCCCCCACATCATTAAACCACCACCACTAGTGTGAGCCGTTGGTATAAGGCAGGATGGATCCCTGCTTTCATGTTGTTTTTATGCCAAATTCTAGCCCTACCATTCAAACGTTGCAGCAGAAATCAAGAATCATCAGACTAGGCAACATTTTGTCAATTTTCTGTTGTCAAATTTTGATAAGCCAGTGCAAATGTTTGCCTCAGTTGCCTGTTTATAGCTGACAGCAGTGGCACCTGGTGTGCAGTTCTACTGCTGTGGCTCGTCAGCTTCAAGATTTAATGTGTTTTGTTTTCAGAGATGCTATTCTGCATAGCTTTGTTGTAATAAGTGGTTATTTGAGCTACTGTTATCTTTCCATCAGCTCGAACCAGTCTGGTTCACCTCTGACTTCTGGGATCAACAAGGCATTTTCATCCAGAGAACTGCAGCTCACCTTACAATTTCTCTTTTTTGGACCATTCTCTGTAAACCCTAGAAATGGCTGTGTGAGAAAATCCCTGTAGATCAGCAATTTCAGAAATACCCAGACCAGCCCGTCTAACGCCAATAACCATCCCAGAGGCAAAGTCGCATTTAAATCACATTTCTTCCCTTACTTATGCTCGGTTTGAACTTCAGCAGCTCGTCTTGACCATGTCTACATACCTAAATGTATTCAGTCATTTGATTAGCTGTTTAGATAATGGATCTAATAAAGTGGCCAGCGGATGTAAAGCTATGTTGCATTTAATGATATTACAAGCACCTCGTCAGTGGTGTAGGCTTGTTTTTACATGTATACAACCAAACCAAGTTACAGTTAGCATTAGCACAATCAACTGAGTCTTAGAAACTAACAAAAATAACCAGAGAGTTTCACTTTAAAATTTATATTTAAAGACATAACACTGCAACTCGTGTAAAAATATTTAAAATGTATTTTACATAAAACGAAAAGTATTGGGTTTTTTTATTAGTCGTTGTGAGCAATTGCTGTACTGCATCTAGCCGCTAGATGGAGACACACCTTTTAATTTACCGTCATTAAGCAGCTTTTGCTCTAGGACTTTTATTTTGGCTGTTGCTGAAAAAGACTTTTAACATGTCTCTATCACACACATCTCTAACCAACATGGCAGCATCGAGTGTTTTTAAACCTGGACTTTTCAATCACAAAGTGGCGATAGTTACAGGAGGAGCGACTGGAATCGGGAAAGCAATCACACACGAGCTGCTGCACCTGGGTTTGTGTTTAATAATATATTTTGAAATAATTTACTTGCTGCTCTGTTGCTTTGAGTGAACTTTAACCTTTAGTCAGAGTTCTAGTTGGCATCCTTCCACTGTAATAGTGAATGGAATAATTACTTAATATATTTTTTCCCATGCTTCACAGTGGTTATTTGCAAATGATATGTAGAGATTGCTTGAGGTCGGTGTTTTGTTTTTGAGTGGTGCCCTTTAGTGAACACCATATTTGCTCAGTGTTTTCCCTACAGCAAATGTCTGCAGCTCTTGGTGTGAGCTTTGCAGGACATCCACACTTGGAGGGCAACAGGGGTACTGAATTTCCATATGTAGATGGCTTTATGGTGGCTTGATCCACATCCAGGTCTTTTGGAAGACTTTATTTCACCCCTTTCCTCTTCACATTTTGACTCTTCTTACCCTGGTCATCAGCTGGTTCAGCTCCCCTGTCTCAGACACTTCTAGGGACTGTGGTGGCCTAGCGGGTAAGGTACTGCAATATCGACCAGATAGTTCAAATCCCACCACTGTTGGCTCCTTGAGCAAGACCCTTAACCCACAATTGCTTGGATTGTAAGAATGTATCAATTATAAGTCACTCTGTAGTCTGGATAAGGGCGTCTGCTAAATGCTGTAAATGTAAATGTAAATGTAGTCATGCCTGCGTGATGCCCAGTCCAGTCAGAAGGCATCACCCATACATGAACCCACACTACAATGGTGGTAGGCTAGTGAATTGACTCTGAGCCATTCCTGGCTATTCCAAATAGTGACTTTGCATAATTGAGTAAAATACTATTAGCAGTGAAATTAATTTGACCGGCAGCTCTGTACATGTGTTGTTTGTGTGTGGCTGTGGGTGGGAATGTTCAGGCTGCAGTGTGGTGATCGCGTCACGAAAAGCTGAGCGTCTCGAGGCTGCAGCAGCTGAACTCTCTCAGACCATCGGCTCGTCCAATCCGGCCACCATCACTACACAGTGCTGTAACATCCGCCATGAGGACGAGGTCAGCTTTCATTCCTCCACTCTGCTCTTCTCTGAATGTACATCCACTAACATGTAGGTCCTTCCGATTGGTTGGAGGATAGAACTCATTGTACCTTTAATTTGAGGCTGAAAGGCTTCTTTAATTACAAGCACTGTATCCTACACCCTAAATTTCCCTCCTATTATATTTACTATGCAAGTAGGTATTTCAGAAGAGAATTGTGAACTAATAAGCTGTGAGAAACTAATACGTGTGCTATGTTGCAAAGATGCACTACTTCCTACTCCGATTGTTTCTTTCCCTGAGGTGCGTCAGCTTTCCAGCACAAATGGAAACCAGTTTTCGAAGGGAAACTAATCTGCTGCAGAGCACAAATCCAGTGTTAAGACCTGCTCATCGTCACCTCTGGGCTTATAAGGAGCACAGCACCAGCCCAATGTTGTCTGCTCACACTGACACTGCACATGTTTAATAAAACTTTCTACACCAGAGGCAACTCTAAGATCAGACCTTCAGGGGTGCTGAGCACCCAATGAGACCACCCCCACCCCGTTTATTTATTTATTAACAAAAAAACTGTACATTGTAACAATTTTGGACAGTCATTCCCACACTTGTGAAGGAAGAACATCTGGCTTTTTGGGTAGGGGAAACACTGTGACACACTGACCCTGTGAGTCACAAAGCCATCACTTGGGTCATACCATTTGTGAGGCAAGTGGAACTGCTGTATGTTTGATGCTAAATATTATGTTTAAACTATATACTTGCTATGGTTTTAATATTTTCAGTATATCAGAGACAAGCTTCCGTTTTAAAAAATGATTAAAAAATGACTTTTTACTATTTTTGGGGGTGCTGGGACTCAACTTAGGGGGGGCTTGAGCACTCCTAAAATGGGGATAGATACACCTATCGGCTGCACTTTTGTATGTGGCAAGGTAATTTGTGGTTTGAGTAGGTTACTTACCTTAATGATAATAATCTTATCAGACCACGGGTGTTTTGTGGCGATAACCTTGAAATGCAACGCTTTATAGAGGCGAAGCAGATGACGGAAAGGTCAGTCAGACAGTTCCCTGCCCCACTGGTGAAGTCTTAAATATAGAGAAATGAGGTAATAAAAAATAATAGAAATTTTCTGCACCGAGGTGCATAAACGCCAGAAGAACATTCCTGTCTCGGTGTCTGAATTCATACTTGCATGTAATATGAGTTTATACACTAGAGGGTGCTGTTGCGTAATTATTGATTTATTTATTTATTTTATAGTTTTTCGCTTGATATGTACTGGTTTTAGACTTAGCAATCGGACCCTCATCCAGACCCATTTAAAAACCAGTACAATATTTATATCCAAGCATTTGTGTGTTAAGGGTCATGCTCAAAGGCCCAACCATGGCAACTTGGCAGAGGTGGAATTTTAGCCCAAGATCATTCGGTACACAGTCAGTAACCTAACCGCTGCACTACAGTCGCCATAAAATATCGAATCACGTTTACTTAGTAATCACGAGTTATTTATGATTTACGGTCAGGCCCTTAATCAACAGATGAAGTGCTAAATAAATACGTCAGTTTTTTTTTCGAGAGGGCGCTGTTGCGTCATTTTTATACACCTCATTCCAGATTATTGCTTACTTCTTTCATTCATTTTCAAACCAATTTTAACCCAGTTCAGGGTTGCAGGGACTCGGAGTCTAATTGGTAGCACAGGGCACAAGACGGGACCCAATCCCAGACAGGGGGCCATTCCGTCGTAGGACACGCACATCTACTCGTGAATGTTCCAGGTGTTTATTTGTTGTTTGTTGTGAATGTTCCAGGTGTTTATTTGTTGTTTGTGATCCTCAGGTGAAGAACCTGGTGGCCTCTACACTGCGTCAGTATGGGCGGATAGATTTTTTGGTGAATAACGGAGGAGGGCAGTTCAGCAGCCCTGCAGCGAACATGAGCCTGAAGGGCTGGAATGCTGTTATTGACACCAACCTGAATGGAACCTTCCTCTGCTGCAAGGAAGGTCTGATAGAGGGGAAAATATCAGTACACTAATTATTGCTGTCCACATTTTAAGCCTTCTTATAGTGATCAGGGAAGCATGAGTTAAGAGTTATTTGGTTAATGTGTTAGAACAATTATTAGTATGTTCATTTACTTTTGTATTTTCAAGCAATAAAAATACAGTGCTAGTCTTTGATTGTAATCTAAGCCTTTACATGTAAATCAGAAAAAATATTATTTTATCAATTAAGAGTAAATGACAATCATCCATTTATAGTAAGTGTGCTAGTTTTTATGACTTATTGTCCCATATTGTAACCCTTTTCATAAGATGCTAACACTTTTTGCGATATGTTAATCTCACAGCATGCTAACTGTTTTTACAATACGCTAACCTTTTTTTATTATATGCTCATTTTTTTTCCCAGTACGCTTTTTTACCACAATATGCTTTTTTACACAAACTTTTTTTACGCAATATGCTAAACCCTTTTTTCACACATATGCTAACCCTTTTTTCACAATATGCTAACCCTTTTTCACAATATGCTAACCCTTTTTTCACAATATGCTAACCCTTTTTCCACAATATGGCTAACCCTTTTTCCACAATATGCAACCCTTTTTTTCACAAATATGCTAACCCTTTTTTCACAAATATGCTAACCCCTTTTTTCACAATATGCTAACCCTTTTTTCACAATATGCTAATTCCTGTCACAAAAATGCTAAACCCTTTTTTAACAATATGCTAACCATTGTTTACAATATGCTAACCTTTTTCCACAATATGCTAACCTTTTTTTTTCCACAATATGCTAACCTTTTTTCCACAATATGCTAACCCTTTTTTCAACAATATGCTAACCCCTTTTTTTCACAATATGCTAATTCCTGTCACAAAATGCCTAACCCTTTTTTACAATATGCTAACCATTGTTTTACAATATGCTAACCTTTTTTCACAATATGCTACCCTTTTTCCACAATATGCTAAACCTTTTTCCACAATATGCTAACCCTTTTTCACAATATGCTAACCTTTTTTCCACAATATGCTAACCTTTTTTCCCACAATATGTAAACATTTTTTTCCCCAACAAGATGCTAACCCTTTTTTCACCAATATGCTAATTCCCTGTCACAAAATGCTAACCCTTGTTTACAATATGCTAACCATTGTTTACAATATGCTAACCTTTTTTCACAATATGCTAACCTTTTTTTCCACAAATATGCTAACCCTTTTTCCACAATATGCTAACCCTTTTTTACACAATATGCTAACCCTTTTTACCACAATATGCTAACCCTTTTTCCACAATATGCTAACCTTTTTTACACAATATGCTAACCCTTTTTTCACAATATGCTAATTCCTGTCACAAAATGCTAACCCTTTTTTACAATATGCTAACCTTTTTTCACAATATGCTAACCTTTTTTCACAATATGCTAACCTTTTTCCACAATATGCTAACCTTTTCCACAATATGCTAAACCCTTTTCCACAATATGCTAATACACAATAAATAAAGTTAGAATTCTGTAATCGAGTCTAGAATAATGTAAACACAAGCATTAACATTTTAATAATCACTAACACTGTAGGGACAGCTTGTCATTACTCTGGATTAGCAGAACCAGCATGTCTCAGAATAAAGCCTGTCAGATTTAGTTTGTTGTAGTTGTTAGCTAATGTACAGTAGCTTCTCATTAGGATCTCCAATGTTACCATGGTGATATGTAACATTTTCACCATGGTAACATTTTCTGTTTTCTCTCCGAAGCTGTGTTCCGCAGTTCCGGCCCTACACATGATGTACATCTGATGGAGCTCCACTGTGCATAATTCACATTTTATTCGACCATGACTTCCATGACTTTAGTTTCGCTCTAGATTTATCATCATACCCGGCCCCTTAATGTCGATGTGAATACTTCACATTCTATTCAAAACTTTGACTACATGACTTTAGTTCGCTCTTAGATTTATCATCTACGCCGCCCAAGGAGGTTGGGTCCCTTTTTGAGTCTTGGTCCTCCCAAGGTTTCTTCCTAGAACTAGGGAGTTTTTCCTTGCCCCACTGTCGCCCCTAGGCTTGCTCCAAATTTGGGATTGACGTAGTTATTAGGAGATAATCTAAAACCTGTAAAGTTGCTTTGAGATAATGCTCCATTGTAAAAAGCGCTATATAAATAAATCTGACTTGACTTGACTTGACTAGTCTAAAAAGGACTAGCAAGAAGACTAACGTGACCATATTTCCTGGATTTATATGCAAATGATTAGCGCACACTAATTAAAATTAGCAAATTTTAAAATAGATGTAGCACAGCATAATGTAAACAATATATTACAGCATCACTATGAAAAGTGTTAAAAAATGTTTTAAAAAAATGTATTCATTATGAGGATTAGCATCATGGTTTATTTTCTGATAGGGTGATGAAGTTATGAAAATGGCTAGCATATTATGAAATGGATTAGCATTTTACAAAAAAGGGTTACCATTTTGTGAAAATGGTTATCATACTGTGGAAATATTTAGCATATTATGTAAAGAGGGTTAGCATATTGTAGAAATATTTAGTAGATTGTGAAAAAGGGTTAGGATATAGTGGAAAAGGTTAGCATATTGTAAAATAGGGTTAGCATATTGTAAAAAAAGATTAGCATATTGTGGAAAAGGGTTAGCATTTTGTGAAAGGAATTAGGATATTGCGAACAAGGGTTAGCATTTTGTGAAAAAAAGGTTAGCATATTGTCAAAAAGAGTTAGCATATTGCGGAAAAGGGTTAGCATTTTGTGAAAGGAATTAGCATTTTGTGAAAAAGGGTTAGCATTTTGTGAAAAAGGGTTAGCATATTGTGGAAAAGGGTTAATGTACAATCTGTTGTTAGAGTTAGTGCCTGCTTTATTTGAGTATGTATTTAAATGTACATTGCAGTGTGTTTGTATAAGGGAATAACAGTTTAGCCTGACTTGTGCGTCTTTATTGTGTCTCTTTGGCTGAACCTTTAGTGTACAGCGCGTGGATGAAGGATCACGGTGGTGCGATTGTAAACATCATCGCCGACATGTGGAGGGGTTTTCCAGGCATGGCGTGAGTCGAATGTCACACGCAACACACACACACATACATACATACATACACTCACACTGACTCAGGATGTTAGTTTGTGTGAGTGCTTGTATTTATCTATCATTTGCACTTGTGTATTAATATGTTTAGCCAGCCGTCGATCTACCTTGCAAGTTAGGATTACAAATTCGCCAAACCTGCTTGCTTGATTGCTTTCTGCCACAGATTGATTTATTTATAAACTGCTTTTACAATGGAGCATTGTCTCAAAACAACTTTACAATTTTAGATTATCTTCTAATATCTACATCCAATCACAAATTGAGCAAGCCTAGGGCGACAGTGGCAAGGAAAAACTCTGTAAGGACTGTGGTAACCTAGCGGTTAAGGTACTACGGTCTGGACCAGGGATTGTCCAGGGTTCAAATCCCTCCTCTGCCAAGCTGCCACTGTTGGGTCCTTGAGCAAGACCCTTAACCCATAATTGCTTGGTTATAGACTGTATCAAGTGTAAGTCGCTTGGTGGATAAGGGCGGATAAATGGATATATGGATCAGCTTTATCCAGTCTGAAAAATGGTGGTGATATAAACTGGGACAAAATCTGTGAAATGATTCTGATCATTGATAAGATTTAAGTAACTGTATTAAAACCTTTGTAAAAGCTGCCTTGAAGTCAGTGTGTAATTAATCCTTCTGATCCGATCAGCACTGATTGATTGTAATTGTGTGTGTATCAATGTTACAGGCATACAGGTGCAGCGAGGGCAGCCGTGGAGAACCTTACCAAGAGGTTTGGCCATCGAGTGGGCGAGCAGTGGAGGTGCGTATCAACTCGGTGGCTCCGGTGAGTGTAACAAAGCGTTCACAAATCTTAGTGTTGTGTTGAGGCTTGTTTTTAGGCTTCATGTATTCTTTACCAGTTTCTTCTTACTTCGTTTTCTTTCTTAATTAATTCTCAAACGTTTATATTTGTAATGTTTTGTTAAGTAACTACCAAGTGTAGTGGTTGTATCAGTTTAAAAACTTGGTGCATTACTACAGAACTCAGTTGTCGTGAGGTGCACAGGGTGTGTGTGTAAATGTTACAGCATTTAGCAGACTTACAACTGATTACAGTCTTACAATCCAAAGCAATTGTGGGTTAAGGAGCTTGCATAAGGACCAAACAGTGGCAGCTTGGCAGAGGTGGATTTACTTTAACCACTAGGGTGCCACAGTTTCCCACATGTGTACTGTTTGAGAATTGGCTCAGCCAATCAGATTTCAGAAACTATGTTTCATACAGTTTAATTACAAGTAATGTTAATGTTCATGAGTCCACCATCAGAAGAACACTGAAAACAACAATGGTGTGCATGGCAGGGTTGCAAGGAGAAAGCCACTGCTCTCCAAAAAAGAACATTGCTGCTCGTCTGCAGTTTGCTAAAGATCACGTGGACAAGCCAGAAGGCTACTGGAAGAATGTTTTGTAGATGGATGAGACCAAAATAGACCAAACATTATGTTTGGAGAAAGGAAAAACACTGCATTCCAGCATAAGAACCTTATCCCATCTGTTGAAACATGGTCGTGGTAGTATCATGGTTGGGCCTGTTTTTCTGCATCTAGGCCAGGACAGCTTTGCCATCATTGATGGAACAATGAATTCTGATTATTATATCAGAGAATTCTAAAGGAAAATGTCAGGACATCTGTCCATGAGCTGAATCTCAAGGGTCATGCAGCAAGACAACGACCCTAAGCACACAAGCCGTTCTACCAAAGAATGGTTAAAGAAGAATAAAGAAGAATAAAGTTAATGCTTTGGGAATGGCCAAGTCAAAGTCCTGACCTTAATCCAATTGAAAATGTTGTGGAAGGACCTGAAGTGAGCAGTTAATGTGAGGAAAAACCCACCAACATCCCAGAGCTGAAGCTGTTCTGTACGGAGGAATGGGCTAAAATTCCTCCAAGCCGGTTGTGCAGGACTGATCAACAGTTACAGGGAATGTTTAGTTGCAGTTATTGCTGCACAGGGGGGGTCACCCACCAGATACTGAAAGCAAAGGCTCACATATACTTTTGCCACTCACTAAATATGTAATATTGGCTCATTTTCCTCAATAAATAAATTGGGACCAAGTATAATATTTTTTCTCATTTGTTAAACTGGGTTCTCTTTATCTACTTTTAGGGTTCACAAACTTTCAAGCACCACTGAAACATGTCAGCAAATTGCATAAATTTTTTTGGGTACTGTGATATAAGTATATTTTAAAGTGTTTTAATAAAGGACATTGGTGTATCCTGAATTCTTTGTGTGTGACAGGGAACCATCTTTTCCAAGACTGCAATGGAGAACTATAAAGAACTTGGGCCGATGATGTTTAAAATGGCTGTACCATGCATCCCCGCTAAACGGCTGGGCTTTCCAGAAGAGGTGTGTGTGTGTGTGTACACAAACAATAATAACAAGTCGGCACAACAGTTAATGTCCACATGTCTGTACAAAATAAATCAGTGTAATCTCAGTTCCTAGGGGCTGGGGTAGGTGTGTCCAGAGGGGGTAATAGAGGTCACAGCTCTAGGAAAGAAGCTACCTAGTCTGGTAGTCCGAGTTTTTGTTGGTGTGAACCCTCATCATGAAGGCAAACAAACAGTCCATGACCTGGATGGGTGGTGGGATATTTAGTAATGCTGCTGGCTTTCTTCTGGAGGTGGCCAGTATACACTGAGTACAGGTCTGGAAGTGGACTACCTGTGATGATCTGGGCTGTTCTTAGCACCTGGGTTAGGTCCTTGCTGTCTTGACCTGTACAGCTGGAAGAAAAGCCTTGCTGAACCTTCTTTACCATTATTAATTGCATGACTTTATTCTTGGTTATTATCAGATATCCCCAGCTGTGTGCTTCCTGCTCTCTCCGGCTGCATCCTTTATCTCAGGAGCAACTCTGAAAGTCGATGCCGGACAGAGCCTGTACGACTCTGTATGGGACATTCCAGGTATCGTCAGTACACAGAAAAAAATCACCTGTATCCTTGTAGTGACGTCATCTGAACCGATTGTAAACCTAGTCATTCTCTCTCTGCTGTTTCAGATCATAGCGCGTGGCCTAAACCCCCAGAAGGAGAAAACACACGTGCTCTGGCGGAAGTCTTGGAGAAGTTAAAATCTAATCTGTGAGGGCAAGGCAATCCCACACTCTGACCTGTAGGGGGAGCAGCTATGGGTCTGAGTCAACTTGTCGGTTTGCAGTGCTGTTTATACAGTGGGGCAAAAAAAGTATTTCATCAGCCACTGATTGTGCAAGTTCTCCTACTTAGAAAGATGAGAGAGGTCTGTAATTTTCATCATAGGTACACTTCAACTATGAGAGACAAAATGAGAAAAAAATCACATTGTAGGATTTTTAAAGAATTTAATTGTAAATTATGGTGGAAAATAAGTATTTGGTCAATAACAAAAGCTCAACTCAATAGTTTGTAACATAACCTTTGTTGGCAATGACAGAGGTCAAACATTTCCTGTAAGTCTTCACCAGGTTGGCACACACTGTAGCTGGTGTTTTGGCCCATTCTCCATGCAGATCTCCTCTAGAGCAGTGATGTTTTGCTTTGGGACTTTCAACTCCCTCCCCAAATTTTCTATGGGGCCGAGGTCTGGAAACTGGCTAGGCCACCTCCAGGACCTTGAAATGCTTTTTACGGAGCCACTCCTTCGTTGCCCGAGCGTGGTGTGTTTTTGGGATCATTGTCATGCTGGAAGGACCCAGCCACGTTCTCCTTCAATGCTCTCTCACTGATGGAAGGAGGCTTTGCTTAAGATCTCACGATACATGGCCCCGTTCATTCTTCCCTTAAAACACGGATCAGTCGTCCTGTCCCCCTCTGCAGAAAAACAGCCCCAAAGCATGATGTTCCCACCCCCATGTTTCAGAGTGTGTATGGTGTTCTTGGGATGAAACTCAGCATTTCATTCCTCCTCCAAACACAACCAGTTGAGTTTTTACCAAAAAGTTCTATTTTGGTTTCATCTGACCACGTGACTGTTTGAGGCCTGGACAGGTGTTCTTTTATACAGATAACAAGGTCATACAGGTGCCATTAATACAGGAGTAATGAGTGGAGGACCGAAGAGCTTCTTAAAGAAGTTGTTACAGGTCTGTGAGAGCCAGAATTCTTGCTTGTTTGTGGGGGACCAAATACTTTTTCCCACCATAATTTAGAATTAAATTCTTCAAAAAATCCTACAATGTGATTTCCTGGATTTTTTTCTCATTTTGTCTCTCATAGTTGAAGTGTACCTATGATGAAAATGACAGACCTCTCTCATCTTTTTAAGTAGGAGAAACTTGCACAATCAGTATCTGACTAAATACTTTTTTGCCCCACTGCATGTCATCAGGGGAAAAAACAGTCCCTGGTCCTTAATTGCTGTTTACTTACTTAATTGAAATGTCAGGCGTTCAACTAACCAAAAGAGTAGCAACGTTCCTCACACACCCTAACCCTACACACCCCAAGATTCATTAGTGAAAGTGAAACTTTGATCAGACTAAGACACAGTTAAAAAATAAGTTGAAAGTCTGCCTGAGACACGAGGAAATACTGGTTACCGCACCAACCCTGAGGGAATGCTGACGTTAAAACACAGGAGCTATTTAAAGACATGGCCTGAATGGAAGTGCCTGAAATAGCCGAGCTCTTAAATAATATATTCTCTTCTCTAAAAGTGCCTTTGTCACACCTTTATCAAAATTGCATATTTTGGCTTCTGAGTGGCGTTAGGGAAATCATTCGATATCTAATCAAGGGTTCAGTCCAGACAAGTCTGTAGCCAATAGAAAACGGGGTGGTTAGTCCCCTTTATCTTAGCACACTGACATGTGCTGTGATCTTCTGTATATGCAATCCTTTCAGTTCTGAAATTATTATAATGAAAGAAAAGAATATTTGTGCAATGCTTAAGGGGAGACACCCAGTGAATAACTCACAACTAAACAAAGTTACTTAAATAACTAAGCTTTGATCATGTAATTGATGCTAAAAATCATTGAAATCATGTAAAACAGGCTTTTGTGGCCACAGATCTTGTAACCTGACCATTTGGCATCGACACAACTGAAAGGGTTAAGTGAATCAGCCAAATAAGTTCAGTAGTATAGAAATAATCTCAGTCCATATACTAAAACAATATTTTAAGTTAATTAGTTTTAACTGAGCAAAACTCACACTTGTGATGTCATCTTATAACTAGCGTAGTGTAGTACAACCAGGAAATTTGTATGCAGTAATAAAAAACTGAACAAATCAGAAAGGTTAGGTTACAGCAGCAAGTATTTAGTGTGACCTCCCCTTACACTTGAGCAATAGCAGCATCTGGGAGCTACATCAGGATGCCAAGTTGATCCTTCTACAGCCTAAAGAAGCTTGATCAGGAATGGCCTTTTTGGAAGGGTAGCAGCCAAGAACCCACTTTTTAAGAAGAGGAACAGGGTGAAAATGCTAAGATGTGCTAAAGCTCACAAAGATTGGAATGAAGATCAGAGGAAACGAGTGTTATGGAGAGACGAAGCCAAGTTTTTGGGTCCAGTTGTTGACAATATATGTGGTCATTGTACTATTGCTAAAACAACAAATCTAATGGTGGCCTAAGACCTTTGCACAATACTGTATGTAGATGATGTAAGTCACGAATCACTGAAGTCTGCAGAATTTAATAAAGCCAGTACTTGATAATATTCAAATAACTGAATCCTAACTGTGAAAGAAATGCATCTTAATTTGCAGTGTTCAGTAGAAGTGGAAGTTCCCAAAAACCCAGCAAATAGCAAAAGTGAGTGTTAATCATAGAGTTCAGTAAGGTAGGTCGTTTTAAATAGCTACATAATTAGTCTTATATGAATCCAATGAATCATAACTCATAGAGTTCTATTAATCAGGTAGCTGACCAAAATCAAGAAATGAAAGTGAGTCTCACTGTTTTTCAGAATTGATTTTATAATAAAACATTTTTAATTATGTTTTCATTATGCTAACAGTCATATGAAAAGTTACAGTATATACAAATATAAAGGAATAAAGTGAAAAGGTGGACAAACAGTATTGTAAACAGATATTTTTGTTTTAGAGGGTTTGCTGGCATGCGCACACACCCTTACTGTTTTGAAGCCTCTGGTTTAAGCAGACTTCCATCGGATTGCAGAGCAAATGGCATGTATGATGTAAAGGAGTGTGGTTATAAAGGACATCACCTAAAAGAGAGTTTAACATGAAATTTCAGTGTATTCATATTATTTATATGTGCCATTTAACGACCACATTACGTTATGTGAAACAGGACGTTGGGCAAAATGGACGTTGGCTGGACATGATTATGGTCACAGTCTTTTTATGCCACTGTAATGTAAATACAAAGGGAATTTTCACACAAACTGTGTGCAAACGATCCGTTAATGCGTCAGATATACTGCTTAAAACACGAGTGGAATGCTACCATCTACACAGCATCCCATTTTTGGTTTATGGAAATCCACAATAATTATAGAACATACAGTAAAGAACTGTTACAACCCTGTCTATGGGAAATACGTAACACTTAAGAGGAAGGTATGATGGACTTGATACTTTAGTTTGACGGAAACCCAACGTGTATTGATAGACAGTATTCTCAGACAATACTCAGCACTGAATCTGGACCAGTTCCTATAGTTATAGGTTAGAGAGAATATACAGGTAATGGGGGGAGTACTACTTACAATAGGACAAGCACTTACACTTATGATCACCCTTTACAGCTTGTTACAAATAATTAGCAGAAAGTTGAGCTACAAGCAAGCAAGCGCACGACTGGTAAGGTAGTTAACATGCGCACAAACACATGAATGATGGACTTCCGTTATTTAACTCCCGCCTCTGCTTGTGGATCCAAAGCATTGATTCGCTGTTGAGATGACCAGCTTTTATAATTCTTAATTGTTAAGACCTCAGTCATTAAAGTGAAAGGACGTTGATCGCATGGTCGTTAAACGGCGCATACCTAATTTTTTTTCATGCAGTTTTAAAAAGCAAGTTCCTGTGTTTCTTTTGCTACAGACTGCAAGAGAAAGTGTTTGTGTTACCGTTGCCGCGATATCCAGTTTGTACTGCTCATAGTCGAACTCTTCGAGCCTGCTGATGGCAGCAGTGATGTAGGCGATCAGGACTGAAATGCTAATGTAGAGCAAAGCCGCCAAACTGTGATACAGCACATCCTGCACACACATTATATAATGAAATACAGTCAGTCTACAGTTTAGTAGGTACACAAGAACAAGCACATCTTCCATCCAGCCACAACTGTCATCACTGCCATATTTTTCAGTGCCAGTAGGCTGCACACCTGGATGGGCAAAAGGTCCCAGAGTTCAGAACACTTTGACTGTCCCACTAAAAAGTTATTTGGCACCCACAAACTGAACTGTACCCAGTTAATGGAAGAGCTGCTAGACTTGACAGGAACTTTGGTAGAACTCTGGTAGACCCCATGTGTATTAGAAGATTGTGGATGTATCCTAAACTACAATCTACACCCACTGGCAACTTTATTAGGTTCAACTGCTCATTAATGCAAATATCTAATCAGACAATCACATGGCAGAAACTCAGTGCATTTAGGCATGCAGACATGGTTAAGAACCTCCTGAAGTTCAAACCGAGCATCAGAATGGGGAATAAGGGTGGTTTAAGTGACTTTGAATGTGGAATAGTTGTTGGTGCTAGACAGGCTGGCCTGGGCATTTCAGAAACTGCTGATCTACAGCCATCTTTACAGTTTACAGAGAATGGTCCGAAAAAGAGAAAATATCCAGTGAGCTGCAGTTCTCTGGGTGAAAATGCCTTGTTGATGCCAGAGGTGAATAGATTGAGCTGATACAAAGGCAACAGTAACTCAAACACTCATTACAACCATGGTTACACATGGATGGGCTGCTCCTGTCAGCTACAAACAGGCAACTGAGATTGCAATTTGCATGGGCTCACGAAAATTGGACAGTAGAAGAAGAAAAACATTGCCTGGCCTGATGACTCTCTTTCAGCTGTGACATTCGGAATTTGCCAAAGACAACACAAAAGCATGGATGCAACTGCCTTTTATCAATGGTTCAGGCTGCTGGTGGTGTAATGGTATGGGGGCCATTTTCTTGGCACAGTGTTGGACCCCTTATTACAAATTGAGTAAAAATAGTTTCAATGCCAGAGCCTACATAAGTATTGTTGCTGACCATGTCCATTTATGACCACAGTGTACCATCTTCTATAAACGGGATCTTCACATCGTAGATGTAGAGCCAACAAATCTGCAGCAACTGCATGAAGTCAGTATGGACCAAAATCTCTGAGGAATGTTTCCAGCACCTCGTTGAATCTGTCACACAGCGTTAAGGCAGTACTGAACCCAGTACTAGCAAGGTTTACCAAATAAAATGGCCAGTGAGTGTAGAACACAGTCATCTTCAAACCACAGTGTATTGTGAGAGTATTGTTTTTGATGTTAATGTGTACTGTAGTGCGTTTGATATTTTTAACAGTGACTTTTCTAGAAAAGAGGCACCAATCAATAATGCACAAGATCATAGCCAGGATGTGGTTTGTCATACAACTGCAGTGAGAACATGCATTGTGACTGCACAGCTCAACTGTGTGTATGTTTCTGTGGCTTTCTCTGTTGGTGAGAGAGAGTGAGTCTCGAAGACTAACCGCAACAACCCAGATGTGACGGTTGTGGTGAAACCCACAAAAAAACAACATCATCAAAGCGAAGGTAAGGGTGAAGCAGAAGATCGAGGCCACCATGTCATAGGCCAGAGGATCGTAGGGTCTGACATTTGTACATGCTATTAATATCCACACCGCCCCACCACATACCTGCAAAAACACACATAGAAACAGGGTAATGTAACTCTACTTAACACTGCATTTAGAAACTATACAAATGTATCCAACTGCGCCCCCAGCCCACACACACAGACCAAAAGAATAAAGTGATTCACTGCAAATCTTTAATGGCAAAAACTAACTAACATTTTCTCTTGGGTTCCTTTTATAGCTTTCCGTTTTTTCGTTTTGGCTGCTATTCTCTTTTCAAGAAAGATATAAATTTAGCTAAAAAATAAAACTATACTTTAAGCACTTTATATACTGATCGTTTTTCTCAGTGAGTGCGTTATTCTAATTGAATTTAACATGCGCAAATTCTATTTTGACGAACTCCTCAGAGCAGACACCCCCTGTGATATTTTGTCGCCCCCCTAAGGCGCTACGTGAAAGACGTGTTTAGGGTTCGTGCGTTCGTTAACACTAGTTAAACTAGCTGGCTAGGTGTTAAGGAGCTACTCTATCTATTTTATTCGAAATTATACTATATATTAATTACATATTTTGTCATTTCTGAATATTGGCTCCAGCTTGGTTTACAGATTAGACAAAAGCACTATTACTTACGACAAATATAAGGATACACCTTATGTTTTTCAAAAGCTGTACTTCTTTTTGGAACCACAACAGAGTAACGAAAGGCTGCTCAGGTATTGCACAGTTTTTTCAACAGGAAACCAGAGTCTGACAGAAGGTCACTAAAGCTGAAGTGTAATTTACATCTTTCATTGGTGGGTGGGCTTAATGCCACCTCCTTGAAATGACCTTTTGCAGGGTGTGCTGGATTGCCTCTAGTGATCCCATTGAATCTGTCCCTTGGATTTCATCTGCTTTGGTAAATGCACCTGTTAATCTGGTTGATGATTGGTGACTCTGGGATGTTCTTCCTGCATCTTTCATCCACACTTAGCATCTACTTGAGTAGGTCAGAGCTCAACTAGCTCTCACGTTTAGGATCATATTCTGACAATGTTATAGATCCTGGTAATGTGAATCCTTGTGTTGACCCTGTACAGGGGTGAGTGACTGAGCCTCTACTCTTTAATCTATTTTTGATCATTTAGAGCAGATTCTTGCAAGTACATGACACTCACCTTGCTAATTCCAAAGAATGCAATTTGTAAGCCAAAAGAAACTCACCTGATTAGTAATGGCATCTGTTTGCAATTGTTTGCATTGTTTGTTGTTGTTAGAGGAAACCTGTAGTGTTGCATGAACGGGTTATGAACCCTTTGTATTTTCAAGATTTCTGCATAAATATGACTTAAAAAATCAGATTTTGCCCAAAGTCCTAAAAGGAACTAAAGATAACCCAGTTAACAACAGGAGACAAAATATTGACTTGTTAATTTATTTATTTGTGAAATGCAATATTAAATGCCTGTGAGGACAAAGGTTTGTGAAGCTTTGCTTTTAGGGCTGAGGAAATGAAGTTAGTAACATGCTTCTCCTGTACTAGACCTAGATGTGGCTTGTTTTGTGAAGTTGTGAACCCTTGGGAGGAATTTTATCCATTCCTTCATGAGAACAGCTTCAAAACTCTGGATGATTGATTGTTGTCGAGCCCCACTCTTGGGGCTTGGAATTCTTGGAATTCCTTGATTACACTTCCCACAAATGCTGTGAAGATTCAGACTTTGGACAGATCCCTCTTCTCTAAATTACAACAGGGAGCTCACTCCACACTTCCCATTGATTGCAATCCACCGACTCTAATTCATCTTTGATTAACTGCTAATCCTAGAGGGTTGACGTATTTTGCCACTCATTAGGTATGTAATATTGGATCATTTTCCTAAAGAATAAATGACCATCTATAATATTTTTGTCTCCACTTGTTAACTGGGTTCTTTTATCTACTTAGAGCTGGTGTGAAAATCTGATGATGTTTTAGGTCATATTTTATAAAATTATTTAAATATAGAAGATTAAGGGTTTACGAACTTCAGCACCACTGTAGTCTGGAGTATGAGAAATGTATGAACTAGTTCACCTTCTTTGTTTCATAAACATTACACACTGATTGACCCCAAAAACATTACAAATTGACGAGTCTTCAATGCAAGAAATCTGTCCTTGTTTACCACACGTGAAATGAAAAGCCTAGATAGTGTCTTACAGTTCAGGGGAATAAAGCAGATTGGGCTAGAACGGAAGATTGCCAGACCGATTGGCGGATCCCACCCACTCGCCATAGATTGTGTATCTCGTTCTCACTTGACGAGTGAGAAAAGATGAGTGGTCTGTACAACGTTGTGGGAAAAACCAGATATTCCCTTTAAGCAAACAGACGTTGTTATGTGTGAAGGAACACCCAGAAAACTAATATTCCTACATGAGTAGTCCCACAGCATGATGACCGAATCCTTTGTTCGAATTGTCATTTAGTGTTAACGCTGACTTTATTTGCTTATTGCTGAAGTCACGTCAGGGGGTGGGCATGATGAAGATCCTTTAGCCTTCAGTTGGTAGGGGTTAGGAGTGACTTTTAGGGGTTGTGTTGACATGAGGCGCTTTCTTTTTCCTGGTGTTAGCAGTCTGTATCACAAAAAAAACCTTAGTGGGTGGTAATGGTCAGTCGTCTTTAGTGGATGGTAGTGTTAAGAATCACCATCAACCGGTGGTAATGGTCAGCTACCAATATCTGGTAACTGTCAAAATCACCTTAAGTGGATGTGAGGGGGGGGGGGGTGAATCCCAGGCGCTAGCGCTGGTGATGACGAGAGACTCGAGAGAGGGAAGGGTGAATGACTGTTACTATGTAGTAAGTGGGCAGAATCAAGTGATTTACAGTGGTGGAAAAACATTGTGGCACCATTCCCTCTCAAACAGTTCTTTCAAAACTGGCTTATGTAAACATATTGTGGATATGGTGGTGCAGAGGTTAAAGTGCGGGGACTGTTGACCACTAGGTAGTGAGGTTGCCACTGGATTGTATGCGTTACATTGCATCAGTTAAAGGCACTATAGTCAGATCTCAAGTCAGATCTATTTATATACGCTTTTTACAATGAGCATGTCTCAAAGCTACTGTACAAATTTAGATTATCTCCTAATAACTGACGTCCAATCCCAAATTGAGAAAGCCTAGGGCGAAGTTGGCAAAGGAAAAACTCCCTGAGTGTTATAGGAAGAACCTTGGGAGGACCAAGGACTCAAAAAGGGACCCAACATCCTCCACTATAAAATTAAGGGGGTCTGTTAAATGCTGGAAATGTAAACTCTGGAAAAAAAAAAGAGGACCGATTTTTAAAAAAAATTCTGCATGTTGGCAGCAATTCATTCCAGAATCTGATTTATTCCAACCACAGACACCACTCATTCAACCTTACTGAGGTACTTGATTACGTGTTCACTGAACTAAAAATTTATTTATTGAGAAAAGTAGAAAGACACGTGAATGCTGCGAGTGAAGACATTGTAGAAAAAATTGTAATGTCTTCTTAAAAAAAAGAAATAAACATTTAATCCACATCTTTACTTCTGTCCTTTGTGAAGTAAATTCTGGACTGATTATTTTGAGATAATGTCAAAGGTTTTAGGTGTTAATATTGGTGCATGTCCCATTATTGCAATATTTGGTCTCTCTTCTGGGCCATCTTCTTTAACTGGAGTTCAATGAGATATTTTGCTTTCACTTCTTTAGTAGCAAGACGCCATATTTTGTTATTATGGAAGTCCACAAAACTACATACAGTTTCAATGGGGCTTGAAGATGTATTGCATTTTCTTAGACTGGAGATGATTAGATTCACTTTGAAAGGTAATACTGCTGTATTTTTTTCCAAGCAGAATGCTTTTCTTTCATCCTTTAATTTGCTTCAGATGATGCCGGCTGACACATCATTTTGTTGTGGTCTCTTCATTTTTTACAGAGCTGTATGTATTCCAGAGCTGCTATTGGGTGGATTTTGGTATGAGTAGTATGCCTTGTGTGTCATTAGCAAATGATGATGGAGTTACCTTTAGCAGCTGGCGAGGACAGAATCATTGAATGGCGAAAACATAGGGGCTGTTAACGTGTGGAAATTACTTTAATGCAGAATAGCTTTTTAATGCCAGTAATCACATTTTTTCTGTTTGACGCTCTGGAACACCCATACAATCTGATGGACAGGGACCGCCGGCATGTTTCACTGCTTGTGAATAAAAATTGCTTCACTTCCAGACAAGAATTGTTTCTAGAAGTCAACACAGGGCCTTCACAATTTCTGAAAGAATACTCTGCAGGGAACTGCATACCATGAACACATGGAGCAGAGTGGCATGCAAGAGGCCTATGAGTACTTCTGCTCACAAAGTTGCCCAGTTACAATGGGCGAAAAAACACAAAAATTGGAGTGCTCATGACTGGAAATGTGCTATCTGGTCAGATGAATCTTGTTTCTGCCTGAATATGAATGATGCTAGGTGTCGTGTTCATCAAATAACTCAGGAAGCCTTCACTGAGGACTGTGTACAAGATTTGGTTAAAACTGGAGCAGGTTCTGCAATGTTCTGGGGATGTTATGCAAAAATGGAGCCTTTGGTTGAGGAGACACTAAATTTGAATCACAGTGCTTACATTAAGCTAAATTCAAGAGGGAAGACTGAGATGGTTTGGACATGTGCAGAGGAGGGATAGTGGATATATTGGTAGGAGGATGTTGGCGATGGAGCTGCCAGGTAAGAGACGGAGAGGAAGACCAAAGAGGAGTTATTTGGTTGTGGTAAATGAAGATATGCAGGGAGTTGGGGTGAGAGTAGAGGATGCGGAGGACAGGGTGAGGTGGAAACGTTTAACTCGCTGTGGTGACCCCTGATAAAGGGAGAAGCCGAAAGAAGAAGAAGAAGTGCTTACATTAAGCTGCTGGGCAACCAGATCTTACCGAGGCACATAACATTCCCTGTATTCCAAGATGACAATTTTCATCTTCACAGAGCTGCAAGTATGACTGTTTGGCATGATGAGCATTCATCATGGACTGGCCTGCAAAATTCCCAGATGTAAATCCTCTTGAAAATTTGTGGGACCACCTGAAACAACGAGCAAGAGTGCTGAGGACTGTGGTAGCCTAGCGGGTAAGGTACTGGACTGACCAGAAGGTCAGGGTTCAAATCCCACCTCTGCCAAGCTGCCACTGTTGGGTCCTTGAGCAAGGCCCTTAACCCACAATGCTTGGATTGTAGTGTACCAATTGTAGTCGCTCTGGATAAGGGCGGTCGCTAAATGCGGTAAATGTAAATGTAATGTAAATGAGGAGTGGCTGATGTCGTCTACATCCGGAAACTTGTTCCATACATGTCAAATAGAAATCGCAGCGGTTGTATTTGTGCATGTGGAGGGATGGGACATGTATTAGGTAGTTTCAGTCACCGGTTCTAATTCATTCGGTTGAACTGGAATATTGTGGAAAGCTATTCTTTGGTTCAAATAGGAGCAAGCAAAAAATGTGTTTATATGATGTCTGACATCCTGGGTATTAAAAATGAAATCACAATTAGTAAAACAGTTGCACAAGAATAAATCACTACAACCATCATAGTGACAAGATCTTCACTTGCATTTTCAGCTAAAGTAATGGAATCTCTAAATGGTGAAAGAAAGGAATCACAGCACATAAGATCATGAAGCGCTTGGTTTATTTTTAAACTTCAACAGATGGAGCAGCTAACTTATCAAGGATACGTACTCCAATTGACAGGAAATTGAAGAACAGATTAAGTTGATTTTCCAGAGTTCATTTGTGTGGATATGCCTTTCAGCTTAAATCCGCTGGTTCCAATAATACCCTCCACCGCATGGCCGAGAGTATGGTGTGGATATGTACGCAGTGTGGTTCACGAAGGAGAAAACCTGAAACACACACACACTTTTATATTAAAAATCAATTCACTGTCAGCATTTGAACATTAGAAGCCATATAAGTGATGTGTAATTTGGAGAATATTAATTTTTAGTAATGTTTTAGTGGAACAACAAGTTTAAACATCATGAACAAAAAAAATGTTTAAAAGAATGAGAACGATCTTTGTTGGGTGGTCTTTAAAAAACGTATTTAATTGATTAAATTAAATGTTTAAATGTAAATCTCCGTATATACACTCACCAATCACTTTGTGAGGAACACATCCATGTTCTACACTTCAAATGTCCATTGATCAGTCCATTAAACATAGAATGCTTTTGTAGTTCTACAATTATAGCTGTAGTCCATCTGTTTCTCTTACATACTTGTTGTCACCTGTACACTAAGATCAGGTTCGGTTGGGTGGTGGATTCATTCTCAGCACTACAGTGACCACTGATGTGGTGATGGCCTGTTATGGCCATAGGACATTATATTACCTAGACGCCCACATTGGCTGCTGGATCATGGGTCAAAATGGTGTGCCATATGATCCAGGCAGCTTCTCATACTTCTCCAAAGATTGTTTGAGAAACAAACTGCCTGATTTCTAGTCTAATAAATAATAATAATAGAGCAGTGATAGATTTGCATAGTAAATAATATATAATATAATATATATAATATAGATATATATATATATATATATATATAATATCTATATCTATATATATAGATATAGATATCTATATATATATATATATATATATATTATTATATATATATATATATATATATATATATAGTATAAATAGTAATATAATAGTGGTATAATATAGTATTCACTATTTTATATACTTTATTACACTACTATTTATACTACTTATGCCATACCTACTATTGTTAATCTATTATTTTATTAATTAGACTACATCTTACTGTATTCATAGACTAATAAGATGCTGTACTGTGCCTTTGAGTGGTTATCATTTATCGTGATTTCGAAGGTAACTGGAGTTAAAACCTTTTTTGTATTCCACGTAGATCAAAAGCCTTGAAAATAAAAACAACTCATTAAAATCAGTCACTTGTATTTGTTTACAAGCCAGTCTTGCCTGGACAAATATGGCGGACGCGTTGACGTATTGCATCAACGAGCCGAAGCAGCCAATGCGGCGTGCAGGCATGTATGTCTATGGTTATGGCCTATTCACACCGAGTATGATTTTTTAAGAATGTGATTTTTAATGTAGTGGGAAAAGGTTTTTTTGTTTTAAAACTCCCTGTCTGCTTTTGCTTTCTTTAACGTCCCTTTTCTTAATGTGTCACTGAGATTTTGCCGTGTGTTTTTCACATAGTCAACTTAAAAAAAAACAAAGACATAAGCGAAGATTAGATGCTGGAAGCTTTAGTTTGCGTTTTTGTGGGCATGGACAGACTAGAATGCACTCTGATAAACAAGAGAATGGTTCCATACAGTTACTGTGAGGTTTTCACCATCATTCCCCAGGCTTTCAGTTGGGCTATATAACAGCAGATATTTAATTTAATATCTATGTTTTTATAGTCAACATGTTGGTTGTTATATAAGCTCTTGTGCTCTGCTGCTAGCGGGATGAGCTGTTATGCCTGACAACCGAGCTGTGATTGGTCAGCCTGATTTTAACGGACAGGCTCAGATTTAAAATGTTATGCAGTGTCGCAGTCAGTCAGTTTAGGACTCATTAATACGTGTGAAGGACGACATTAATACACGTGTGTTCTTTTTTTACACTTTTTTTTGTCCATAAAAACTGGTGTGCAAAGGTCTTTAGTGTGTGTTTTGCTGCTACGATTGTAAGTAGACAGAACAAAGTAAAGGGACTAACAAAGTATGGAGAGAAACAGATGGACTGCAGTCTGTGATTGTAGAAATACAAAGTGCTTCTATATGTTCAGTGGAACTTATAAAATGGACAATGAATGTAGAAGCAAGGAGGTGTACCTAATAAACAGAGAGAGAAAGAGAGAGAGAAAAAGAGAGAGTCTGTGTTACCACTGCAGCGATGTCCAGTTTGTATTCTGTGGTATAAAACTCCCCAGCTAAAATTGGATTTTGAATGTGTTCACCAATAATAATGGTGATATAGGCGAGCAGGACTGAGGCACTGATGTACAGCAAAGAGGAAAAACCGTGATACACCACGTCCTGCACACAGACACACACACACACACACATATATGTATTTATTTCTAAATATATTTGATACATAAACACAAGCCATAGTCGTTATACTGTGTGCTGAATTTATAATTTATACTTCTTTTTACAGACCACACATGTGTCATAGTGTTATGTTTACACTGGTTGAATTCATTGTCTTGTACTGTGGCATTACAAAACCACAGCTGAGCTTTCTGACAAAGCGGTGCATTAGGTAACACCCAGGGTGCTTCATGATGGTGATGTCACTGAGAACTTGTGTGAACAGAAAGTCATGCCTGCTGCAGTTGTATTTGTGCATGTGTGTCTCTTATGTGTCTGTCAGTACTCACTGCAGCAGCAAAGGAGTGACGGTTTTGGTGGATCCCACAGAGGAAGAAAATCATCCAGAGGAACGTTGCAACAAAGCAGTAAAGCGAGACAGCTACGACATAGGCCTGAGGGTTATAGGGCACGACCTTTGTAGATGCTACTAGAATCCACACCAGCCCTCCAAATATCTGCACACAAAGACAGGAAGGTACCTCATCGTAGCACTGCCATGAGTAACAAAACTATAAATATTGTGGTACCACGGAACTCAGCGAAGTCGGTTCTCAACACATTTTGACTAGTTTGTCGTTTGCTCAGTACTCTTGCTTAAACTTGAATGAGTCGGGCCGTGCGACTCAGCCGAAACTTGATTCACAGTTCAGTACACAGTCGTTCAATGATTCAGATTCACAATAGCCCTTGTTCAGTGAAGATCTCCGCTGTGTTTATCATGTTTTCCTTTATTTTTACATCTACAGTACTGTATTCCTAGTGCAAATAAGTTTCCATGGGTCCTAAAATGGTTAGAATTGACAGCCAGTCGAAAGGAAAACAGGAACTGAATTCTCTAGAACACAGGCTGCAGTTTGCAGTGACCTGAGTTCACCAATAGAGTAAGTGTTTTGCTTTTACTTTTCACATTCGATCCATTACTCACTAAATTACATGAGATTTTTCAACACTTTATTATAAAATAAAGCTTTGTGTTAATGAAGTTTGGCCAACTGCGGGTTAATGTAAGTGTTAATGTGTAATAGGCTCCTATGTTACAGCATAGACTATATTAAACTCATCAGTTCATGATGTATTTAACTTATGATGGATTTGTAGGAACATATCCCCATTATAAATCAGGGAGCACCTGTACAATACAACTCCATTAATGCATATAATGCCTTATACAGTGTGGGTTTTTTTGACCATTGAAATTCAATTTACAAAAATTTGTCGGAGTACCACTGTACTGCTACCCGGGACTATGGTAGCCTAGCGGTTAAGGTACTGGACTCTGGACCAGAAGGTCCAGGGTTCAAATCCCACCTCTGCCAAGCTGCCACTGTTGGGTCCTTGAGCAAGACCCGTAACCCACAATTGCTTGGATTGTAAGACCAATTGTAAGTCGCTCTGGATAAGGGTGTCTGCTAAATGCTGTAAATATAATAAATAAATATATCTAAAATTTACTATCACATGTAATGTATTGTGATTTCTTTACATAGCCAGTAAAGTTATAAGCCCAGCCTAAATCATTATGACCAGCTAGTACTACAGGAATTCATTGTCTCTCCAGAGTAAAGCTGATATTTGTGTTAGCTCAAAATACACTATATTCACAAAAGTATTGGGACACACCTCTTAATCATTGAATTCATGTGTAAAAAATCAAGCACCTAGCCATGAAGTCTGCCTTTCCAAACATTTGTGAAATAATGGGTCGTTTTAAAGAGCTCAAGAAATTTGAGTGTGGTACTGTAGTAGGATGCCATGGTCTCGACAAGTCAGTTTGTGATATTTCTTCTAAGCTAGATTTCCCACGATCAGCTGTGAGTGGTAGCGGTGAGATGTGCTGTAGTAGTGACAGATAGCTTCAAGGTAGAGGTGGGACTGCATCAAGGATCGGCCCTGAGTCCCTACTTATTTGCTCTGGTGATGGACAGACTAACAGATGAGGTCAGACAGGGATCGCCGTGGACTATGATGTTTTCAGACGACATTGTGATCTGTAGTGAGAACAGGGAACAGGTAGAAGAGAACTTGGAGAGGTGGAGGTATAATCTGGAAAGGAGAGGAATGAAAGTCAAATGTAGTAAGACAGAATACCTGTGTGTAAATGAAAGGGAGGCAGGTGGAACAGCCAGGCTACAGGGATCAGTGGTCAGAAAGGTACAGGAGTTCAGGTACTTGGGATTAACTGTCCGAGGAAATGGGGAGTGTGGAAAGGAGGTGAAGAAGAGAGTACAGGCAGGATGGAGTAGGTGGAGAAGAGTGTCAGGAGTGCTGTGTGACAAAAGGGTCGCAGCAAAAGTGAAAGGAAAGATTTATAAGAGAGTAGTGAGACCAGCCTTGTTGTATGGCTTAGAGACAGTGGCACTGACAAAGAGGGACAGAAGCAGAGCTGGAGGTGGCAGAACTTAAGATGTTGAGGTTCTCCTTAGGAGTGTCCAGGATGGACAGGGTGAGGAATGAGATCATCAGAGGGACAGCACAGGTTGGAAAATTGGGAAACAAAATTTGAGAGGGAAGACTGAGATGGTTTGGACATGTGCAGAGGAGGGATAGTGGATATATTGGTAGGAGGATGTTGGCGATGGAGCTGCCAGGCAAGAGAAGGAGAGGAAGACCAAAGAGGAGTTATTCGGTTGTGGTAAATGAAGATATGCAGGGAGTTGGGGTGAAAGTAGAGGACGTGGAGGACAGGGTGAGGTGGAAACGTTTAACTCGCTGTGGCGACCCCTGATAAAGGGAGAAGCCGAAAGAAGAAGAAGAAGAAGCTGTGAGTGGTATTATTAAAAAGTGGAAGTGTTTAGGAACCACAGCAACTCAATCAGTGTCAGACCATGTAGAGTTCAACAACTGCAGAGTTCCAACCCTCCTCTGGCAGTAATATCAGTACACTGTGCACTGGAAGCTTCATGGCATGGCATACTTCACCAAGCACAATCCCAAGCATCGGATGGAGGGGCACACCGTGACTGGACTCTGATAGATGTGTCTGGGACTGGCGAATGCCAGGAGAATGTTACCTGCCTGACTGCACTGTGCCAGCTGTATAGTTTGATGGAGGAGCAATAATGCTGGAAACAGGGAAATTCACGTACATAGTCTACTTGTACACAAAAAGAAAAATGAAAGGATGTTTTGAAGTGTTTGATTATAAAACTGAAACTAACATTTCTGAGTGTTCAAAATCTTCCGTCTTTTTGTGTTCCTTAAAAGATTAACCAGATTATCCAGATTTGTTCACTCGAGAGAATATTTGGTCTCACACTTAACACAAAATAACAGAAACATTTTTCAACTTGGTTGAAGCCATTCCCACTGAGTGGAACAACACTGATTTAGCCGTTTTGGGCTTGGCCCATTATTTTGTCTGGGAGTGTAAGGCCTTGTGCTTGTTACTAAAAAATAATGACAGAGAGACAATGAGTATGAAGGTTATAACCCAGTCCTTAATCAACTGGTTCAACCTCTTGTAGCTTTAAACCTAATTCTATATACAAACACTGGTATTCAAACTAAGACATTTCCTTTGTTTTGAAAGAACCGATACTATTCATTACCCTCTATTTGCCATTCATTACCCTCTACAGTTTCTTTGGAGACCTTTTGTGTTTTTATTGTTGGTTCTTGTAAACAGGGCCAACTTTATGGCTACACCTTTGGCAGTTCTTTCTGAGAGGTGCAGTTTACTTGGAGGACATTTTTCCATAAGATTCACACAGGTGTTGAGTAAGGTTCTATCATACAGTAAAATTTAAGAAGGTAGTGACGATCTGTATAGCTTCTGTTTTTCAAACTACAGCCTGTGCTCTATTTGTACACTTGTACAGTTGTGCATCTGGACATTCTGCTTCTGTTACTATCCTGGTTAGATCCAATTTGCCCTCTTTTGTGAATACAGTGGTGATGTTCTTGGTAATCTGACCACTGGAATGGCTGGCAGTTCACGAAAGAAGACTGATACGTCTTTTGAGAAAGACGGTTATGAACATTTTTAGAGCCCTGTAGAGCACAAGATGATTCACTTCCATTATGTAACAGAAAAAGGTTTGTTCATTCAATTGCAAACAAGCAGAGTTTTTTCTGTAAAAACCTTTCTAGTTACCATTAAGCCCCTGGATTCTGTCAAACAAAATTCATTCTCATTTTATTTGATTTTTTTTAACATAACTGCTGTATGTGGTGATTTACGGTGTTATTTTTTTTCTTAACACAAGGTAGTACAGCCACACCTGCCTAACTCTACTTTACTACATTTACATTTACAGCATTTAGCAGACGCCCTTATCCAGAGCGACTTACAATTGGTACAACCTTACAATCCAAGCAATTGTGGGTTAAGGGTCTTGCTCAAGGCTTTGGCAGATGTGGGATTTGAACCCTGGACCTTCTGGTCCATGGTCCAGTATCTTAACCACTAGGCCACCACAGTCCCTACTACTTAACTCTGCATTTAAACAACAGCAAAAACAAGAAAGAAAATTGATATTGAGAGATAAAGAGCATCTCACAAGTTCAGGGAAGAAGAGGAGGTCTGGGATGGAGCTGCAGGTCGATAATCCTCTCGGTAGCATCCCAGAACTTGCCATGGTTCAGTGTATCTTCTAACCTTAACAGGTGCAAATGAGGAGTGAAATGTATCTGTTTGTTGTACTTGCTTCTGGATAAACCAGATTTAAATACGGCACTCCTCAATGGCCTAACCATTGGCCAAAGAAAG